>JABUQX010061884.1:30000-46825 GCA_015478945.1 Trachelipus rathkii
CATTTCTCTTGCAACATAGAAAACTGTGACTTTTATTTTATTTTAATTTTTAATATTCTTATTTTATAGTTTTCCCACCTTTATTTAAAATTTAAAACATACAAAGTTATTAAATATAGTAAATATCTAATTATATATAAATATATACTATATATATATATTTTATAATTCCCCATTTTATACATATAAAATATAAATATATATATATATTAAATTATATAGTATATTATATATATATATATATATATATATTATTATATATTTATATATTCTTTATCAGTATAATTCACATACATTTTTTTCTTTCTTTAATATTTAAGTTTACTTAATTATATTATATATTATTATAATATATTATAATAATTATATATATATGTATATATAATATATTATCATATATATATATAGTAATATATATATATATATATAGATATTTGTTATTCATTCATATCTTTATACATGTGTTTCAAGATTTTATATTATATATGAATATATATTATATATATATATAGTGATAAAGAATCCCAATAGCCGCAGAGTATTTTATTGATATATTTTCCCCGGAGGAACACTAAATTATGAAAAAAACAAACTGTTGTTCAGTTTATGCATCTAAATATTAATTTAACATTCTCACACCAAATTATGAGTTATAATTAAAAATGCTTGGATGTTAAATTTATTGCGGGTTGAGCTTTCCGTACAGACCGTGGCGGTTACTTCTTCAGGACTCCATGAAATTCGCCCGCATAAAGATCTGGTTGAGAAAATGTTTTCTGGCAATTAAATATTGAATCTTTTGGATTCGACACTTAGTTTCTGGGGCACTATGTGATAATTGTTGCATCTCTTCTTGCAATAATAATTTTTCACCCAAAAATTATTTTTCGAAAAAAAATTTCATTACTCCGCTTCGCCGATCCGATCCGCTCCGCTCCGACCTCCGGATCCCGAATTCACTCACGACTAAGTTACTTGAGCCTATTTGTGAAAGTCAACAATACTTATGATTTATAAGTTATAGGTTATCTAAATATAATACCATTTAATATAATAAAGAGAGAATAAGGCCCGAGTTATATCAATAACTTTTAGGGAACTAGTATTTGAATTAAAAATACAAAGGAAGGTTGTGCTTAAGAACTCACAATTTTTCTGGAGCCTTTTATGAAAAGAGTTGTATATTACTCTTTATCATACCTTATTAGCCACCATTTAATACTCATCTTACGCTACTTTAGGAACACTACTTGATAGCAAGGCCAATTATTATATCCTTATGGGCTAAATTTAACTTCACATCGTGAATATATACGACCTGTGTGGCCTATAAAACTTTCTCTAGAAGAAACACTTCCTGATGATGATACATTTATACAGATCTACTCTCACTCGTAGAGAATACACTATATAATCAATCATTTGAGAATATATATATATTTTGGTCCAGCGTGTGTTTTTTAATATCATATACTAGGATACTTATGAGTAGAAATTTCTTTACACTCGAAATCTGTTATTAGATCTATCTTGTATGAAGGTGTTGGTTTGTTAAGTTCGAGAGTGATGTTTTATTTTCCGTGTAAAAGAATCTGTATCGAAAAATAACATGAAGCAGCAGAAGTTTATTAAAATCTGTATAAAACCATGTTTTCTTAGCTGTGTCACTTTTAAAGTAGGATGAATATTTAGTGATTTATCAATATATATATAATAATACTTAGCACCCTTATATAGGGACATAAAGATAAGATGCATATATCATGTATATGTAATAAGTTATTAATTTTCCACACAGAACTAATAATATAAGCGTTTTATCTATAAGATTATATTGTGTTAGTATTATGAAGGTCATGTGAGCATTTCTCGCAAATTATTTCTAAAAAATTCGATAATTATTTAAAATAATAAGGAAAATTATATACATATGTCTTAATTTAGTAAAAATAAGAATGTTCATTATAAAATGTCACTATTTCCTTGGTTGAGAAGAATTAAATATTTTATAAACATCGGAGACAGATAAGCTGCGTAATTTTGACTGATTTTATATATTATTATATTTATTTTTTTTATTTTTTTTTTTTTTTATTTTTTTTTGATAATTTGTTATAATTATAGTATTTTTCACAAAGCTTTTAAGACCATAGAGTATTATTTAAAGCCATAACTAATTTAAAGTAAATTAAATATTATTAATATACTTTTAGGTAATTATACTAAAACTGAGTAACGTATCAAAGCAGTGAGGTTCTTTCAGCAAAATAACTCACTATCTTTCCATCAACTGTGACTTGTGCAAATATGTTGTGATGTTATTGACTTGGTGATGCTTGTTTTTGTTATATTATCAGGTATAGTCATGCTAGTTACTTATTCTCAGTTTGTAGTCGTGATTTGGTGCTGATGTGTGTGTGTGTTGGTCTGTGTGTGTGTGTGTGATTTTATAGGGAAGATTTTTGTTTTGTCATGATGTTAGTTCTTTGATAGTTGATTTGTTTTAGTTGTGATTCGTGGATAGATGTTCTTTTATTCTAATGTAGTTTCGAGCTAGTATGATATTAGGTAGTCTCAGTAGTATTCTATACAGTGTCCTGCGAAGGGCTGATGAGGTGTGTCTGTGTGATGGTGATGTGTGATGGTTTGTATGTTGTCGTGATTTAGTATAATGTGTTGATCTGCTGGATAGTGTATGCTTATTATATATGAGACATCATATAAATAAAAAAAATAACGATAAAGTGGTATAATAAATTTGGTACCTATATAGTATATATTAAAAATTTACTCCACTATATATATCTATATATGTGCAAAATATAAGAATCATTAATTATAATATAAATCAAAATATAACACCCTGTTTTATAGGTTTTGCAAAAACTTTAATCATCATAAATAAGAGCGATTCAGTGCGTTTCTATTACATTTCAAGTATTCATTCACACCTTTATTATTTTAATATATTTTATATATCTCTCATTAACAACTCTTATAGATTCTTATTGATTACCATTTGATGCCCCTCGTCAAAGTTCTAGTTAAACCGTATAAGCATCTATTTATTTTTTGAAATATTCACTAATTACTATAGCTTAAAACATTCACTTATGATAATTCGTGTAATTATCCGTTCCACTAAAATATATATACTCATATTAATAATAATATAGATATAATTTAAAATTGCATCGTTGTTCATGGCATATTTAGTAAACTTCATTATTTTCTTCTTAAGTATTAAAGCTCATTATTATTAATAATGAAGGCAAGGAAAAATTATAGATCAATATTTATCTGTCACATGTTACCTAAAACATTATATATAATAGATAATATATATTAAAATTAATAATTAATATAATAAAATTAATCTAACATTGATAAAATTACTCATTAAGAAGATAGGACAATAAATAATAATTTGAATAATCAATGACTAATCATAATAAAGATATAGCAATTATAACCCTCTGATTCTTGCCATTAATAATATTAATAATAGATATAGAATTGTTAAACTCTAATTCATTTAATTATGAGAATGTAGAACTAGGGCTCCGAAAATAACATAAAAATTAATATAACTCTAAGACATCGTTTCTCAAAATCACACCGAGGTGGGTTAACTGAACGAACCCCACAAGGAGTGAAGTCCAGCATAAGCGATATTAAGCGTGAGGTCATCTAAAACAATTAAAATATATTTTAATTCACAATTTAATGATAATAACTATATCCATTTTATTTTACTATAAAAAAAAAATATCATACTTTAATAAAATATAATATAAAAATTATATTAATTATTCTCTATTTAATGCATATAAAGAACAAGAAACTTACTATATAAAGAATAATTATTATATATAATATAAATATATATATATATATATATAATAATATATATAAATATATATTATATATAAATATATAATTATATATATATAATAATAATAAAAAAAAAATTATATAATATATATAAGAATTATATATTATATAATATAATATATTAATTATCATTATATAATAAAAAAATTTATAATATATAATAATATATATGTGGTAATATTTGGGTATTCGTCAGCAGGTATTTAACTATAGAACTTTATAACGATTAGCTATATTAATATTTTGGGTACTTTCGGGTGAGGTGACCGCGTGACTTTAATATAAAGGTTGAGAATACGCTGCTTACTAAGGAACATTACTCCATAAAGTACCAAATGTCTCCGATGACTATTTAATGAAACACATATAATACACAAAATATGTGATTCTCGCGATTATTAAGTAATTAGATATAAAAAAAAGAGACAATCTCCAAACTAACAATTATCTATCTAGGAAAGCAATAACGATTGACATCATGTATAGGAACACCACAACACACACGGTTAAGTCCGCGAACAATATACCCTATTTTAAAAAATTTTTTTTGTTTACCTCGTTAAAGTTAGTCCAAATTTATTATTTTTTAGTGAATTTGAAGAACCTTTAAATATGGCTAATTAATAAAAAATAATAAAAAGGCAATTACAATTCATATGATTTAATATTATAGAAATATAATATTATATATATATATTAATATTATATTAGTATGTATTGTTTTTAGTTATTGAAGATTGTAGAACAGGTAAATTTTAGGTTTCATCAGAAAATAAGAATTTAATATTATACGGATAAATCAAAAAAGGCGTAACTTATAATACTACGCGGCGTCTGGTGTGTGAATGTTTGTGGCTGTCTAGCTCGTTTGTTTTTTTTTATTTTGACTGTGTGTTTTTCTTGATTGTTTAAGATATCAGAAGAAGAAGAGAAATGAAAAAGATATCTGAGAGAGAGAGGGAGAGAAGAAAGTGAGAATGTCAAAGAAAGAGACATTCATTGAGCTTCAAATTTTTAGTAATGCTTACATTTCCGATTAAAAAATTTATTTGAAGAGAGAGTATTTCTTAAATTCTAACATTATATTCAATTTAATTATTTTACGCAAAAATAAACATACTTTATTCGATTGAATTATATACTTTTATATATTATTTTATATAAAGGTTAAGGGGATAAGGTTAACTAGTAGATTATTTTAATAGTAATGAGAAAGTGCAAAATTAAGAATAGTGTCATAATTTCTTTCAGCTGTATCTATATCTACAGCTACAAATATAAATGTATTATTCCTCATTATAAAAAATGAATCGCTGACTCATATTCATCATTTAAACATATACATAATATACTCAAAGAATTCAATAAGCTAAAAACGGTTTAATTCAAAACAATTCCTATGTTATGTCTTTTACACGAGTTTTTAAATTTAATTAATACATGAATAAATTAATAATAATAATAATTATATATAATAATAATAAAAATAATAATAAAAATAATAATAAATAATAGCAAATTAATAAACATATTATTCTAATTTTAATAATATATAAAAGAATATAGAAGAAGAAAACGCCAATGAAGGAAACATAATAAATAGAAAGAAAAGAAAATCTGAAAACTTTGAAGAGGGAAAGCGAGAGAGTGTAAGAATGCTGAGAGAGAAGGAGAAAGATTAATGAAAAAGGTAAGATAGATAGAGAGAGTAAGAGAGAGAAGAGATATAGAGAAGAGAGAGAGAGAGTAGAGAGAGTAGAAGAGATGACAGTAAGAGAGAAGAAGAGAGGATAAATTGTACCTCACCCCTAACCCCCTCCACCTACCGTGAGTTAGTTGTAAAGTAGAATGGAACTCGAGGCCAGCAGAAAAACGAACTCTACTTAACTTAAAGAAAGACACTAACTAGTTCAATAAATTTGAAATTTACTCAAATTTTACAATATCGTCTGTCATTCTAAATAAAAGAGAAGAAACTCTAAGGAAATAATTCAATTCTTATTTAATGATTTTATTATATTGGCATGACAGAAATTCAGAATAAACGATAATTATTTGACAATATTATACTTAAATATATTAAATTAATTATAATGTACAAATAAATGATGACTTTAAAATCTATTATGCAAAATATGATTATATAAATATATAAACTAAGATATAAATATAATATTATAAATTATAAACCATATAATTATCATATTCATAATATAACACAAGAATGTAAAATGTACATATTTAAATAATTAGCGTGACTAACAGAAGCTGTATATCGGAAAGATAAACTTTACATATAAATTGTGTAATATAATGTGTTTAAAGCTCAATAGGCTGCGGATCTAGATATAAATTAATTATTTAGCTCCTCCAACACAAATACTAACTAATCATTTATATAAAAAATACCATTTATTAGGGAAATGATAATTTAAACATATAAAAACTTTTACGTAGCCCTACTATCTTAAATAGCACTCATATTTAATAAAATAAATATGGTTAGCTTCTAGGCCTGATGTCATTTGATGTGATGGTGCAATAAAAAAATAAAAATATATATTTGTCTCCACCTTATAAAATTTAACTTTCTTTGATCATCCCATCAATATTAACATTACAACTGCCTCTTAAGATAAAAAATTTCGGATTTCGTCATCCTAATCTACAAAATCATTACAAATAATCAGCATAAGTTAGAATTATAAATGACAAAAACCCATAAAAAAAATAAATGAAGTATAGTAAAATACCTAAAACTGAAATATCAATAAGCAAACTAATTACTTACTATAGATACACTAGATAATTAAAAAATTAACAAATAATATAAAATATATAGATAATTATAACATAAACCCAAACATAAATCCACATTATCACTAATATTGATTACTGAATGAAACTATGGATTACCTACTAAAAATGCAACTAATACAACATTGAAGCGTAATATACACACCAACCACACACAATAAATATATATATAACTATGATAATATATTAATTTAAAATAATCATTATTAATATATATAATTAAATATAATATTTTATAATATAATAAATAAGTAAATAATAGATTTTTTTTGTAATATATACAAAACTTTTTGGAGCTAATTAAGAAAACCCCTCCATTAAATTTGATTAACCATCTTTGTTTTATTTTATTCAACAGTGGATTTAATTAACAGTATAGCTTCCTTAATGAAGCATATATCTGGAGAATATAAGGTCACATATAATAGAGTCAGTTACCAATAGATTCAATTTAAAAGAGTCATGAAGACATTTAGGTTCTTTTTAAATTTAAAGGAGTCGTATAGCATTGGTAGTTAGCTTTTTATAAATGTTTCAGAAAGCACCTGTGAGTATCCATTTAATAAGTCGGTATTCGAGTGGTTTTCATTTTAAAGGTTAGATAACTAAAGATTTGTTTTCTAAAGAGGCCACAGCAAGAAATAGAAAATTATTTAAGAGATCGCTTCCGGTGTACTCATCTTTGGCAACATATAGCCATGCGAACCTTTTAAAAGTTGTCAGAAGTAAGATTTAATTTATTAAGAATATTATATTACAAGTATACAAGCTTGAGTAAAGCTATTTAATATCAATACTAATCGAGTATCTTTTTAAAAAAAGCTTAGATATTATAAGGTTTAATCATTTTTAAAAGTCAGAAAGATTATATGTTCTTTTTACTAGAGGTTTTCAGTGTCATGTGAGCTTCCTTTTCTATGATTCAAGGAAAGCAATGAATCATTTGATATTTCTCTGAGAACATGGCTTTACGCTTTTTCACTGATTATACAAGATTCCTATTAGACATTCATATCTTTTAATTTGATATGGAGGAGATTAAGAGTCATGTGTTCGACATTTAATAATATGATGCACAAAAGGCAAGACAAAACAATATTGTGAAAGAGTGAAGAAGGGTCCTTTGAGAGGAATGTAACTTAATATGCAAAAAGATTCAAGTATATTTATTTACTATAAAAAAAAAAAAGCAAACGGTTCTCTAAAGTTAAAAAATTATAAATATTTGAATCTCTAATTTAAACTAATATGGTTTCCTGAAAAATTCGATTTATTCTATCTTATTATTAATTATTTAGTATTTAAATTCTTATGGAGTTTATAATTATTTAATTAAGTGATCAGATAGCAAATGGTTACATAGAATAAGAGATACATAATTTTTCAATAATTTTAATAATATAAAAAAAACAGAACTTATTAATAATGAGTATGGTCAGAATGTCACAAATACAACGTGGTGATTGTAAATTTGATAGTCTGCTGGTTGTACATTTTCCCATAATCAGACATAAAAAAAATCGTTATAAAAACAGAGTTTGTACAACATAGATTTACAAGCCAAGAGCTTCTTACATAAACACGACAGGAGCAAGACACTACACATTATTATCACCCAATTAATAATAATTTTACGCCTTATTCAGTAGTCAATAATGGATAGCTTCGAAATTTATACTCGAGTTACCCTTACGATAAAATATAAAGTTATGATTGAGAAAATATGATAAAAATTAAAAAAATAAAAAAAAAACAAAAAAAAATAAAAACAAATCTATTGCATGCGCAATTGTTCAGAATACTATGCATTTTAATTTATTCTATATATCTATATTTATAATTATACATTTTAAATTTTACTTGATTATTATATTTTTTAATGTTTTAAATTGGACTTTACTATACATAAACTAACAATTTATTTATTTCCTATTAATTGAAAGATAAAAGATTAAACAGAATTAAAGTAAAATTGCATAAACAAATTCCATAATTATTATATATTATATTAGTATAAATATATTAATAATAATAAATATAAAATTATAATCTAAGTTATAATATATATATTAATATAGGTTAATAATATATATATATCATATAATATATTAATATATAATATATATATATAATATAATATATATATATATACTATATATAATATATAATATATATATTAATATTAAATATAATTCTATAGTATATCTATTTATATATATATTTATATATATTAAAATTAAAATAATATATATATTTATATAATTAATATATTAATAATAAGTTATATTATATATAATATAATATATATAATATATAATATATATATATATATCTATATAATATATCAATTATATAAGCATGGACTGAAAAAAAAAGAAACTGGTCAAACCTAACTACCATACTCGAATTGAAAACTACTTAGTGCAAAATTTCGTATTACTTGGAAATATTTGAACATTTAGATGACAAATTAATCTTTTTTCCAAAAATCTAATGAATAAAATTAGAAGTAAATTATTATATAATAATAATACTGATTATGCATAAAAATTACGATTATATTTATTAGATTTTCTAGAAATAGTATGAATTTTGAGGATAAAAGTTAAATTGTATGATTGAAAATCAACCTACATGAATTAGTACAATTAAAATATAAATTTTTTGTATATACACAACTAGAATGATTTAAGCTACACATACTGTATTGTTAATAGACTCTAAACTCAAGTAATGCCTAGAAATAATTTGTTTGGATTATACGTGTTTAGTCTTGTGTTAATTGTGTGAAATAGATACGTAAAGTTAGTGTAGTGTTAATGACTTAGATGTGTGTGTATTTATTCAAGAGTAATAAATAGTGACAAGCAACTTTTAGTAAAAATATTTTATTGTAATAGTCTTAAGCGAATACATAAATGAAACAGGACTATATAAGTGAAAAAAATTATTAAATTAATTTTAAAAGAAAAAAGTTAAAAGAGAAAATAATAACTTAAATATTAACATATACTATATTTATTGAGTTGAGCCTTATACCAGGAATAAATAAAATTATATGATTTAATATATATCAAGATTTTCACTAAGAATAAGTAGATATAATATATATATCTTTTATCTCGCACTTCCAATTAAAAATATTGCTACCTCATTAATAACTAATATAGAACTAATAGACATAATTGACCACAAATTACATCGTTAAAATTTTTTTCACTCTTAATCCTTAATAGTATGCTAGCTTTCGTCTTACTCATATGTATATATTAGAGTATATTAAATAACCTACCTTTATCTTAGTAAATATGGTTTCGTTTAAACTCGCAATTTTCCTTTATGGTCAATGCATTATAAATTATACCATTTTCGGTATAAGGAAAAAATTCATACCGTATCTAAAGTAAAGTTTCATCAATAAATGAATAATAATATAAAATTGTAATCATTTGATCAGAGCAATAAATATATAATATATTTTTATGTACTGACTTAGATTAATTAAAAGAGAAGTTTCTGACTGTTCATGTGGATTGCTACAAGAGAGTGTTTCTGATTATTTAATAGTAAATAATTATACATTAAACTAAACTGTAGTAATCTGAGCCGTTAAATTAACAATATAAGATTTTCTAAATTAGGATTTAATTGCATAAGTGACTGTTAGATAATAAATTTTGAATTTATTGAGAACATAGAGAAATTTTCCTTTTAGAATCTCTAAAAATTTTTTTTTATTTTGTTTATTTGGATAGGGGATGGAGGAAGAGTATTATAACTAGATTGATCCACAGCTACAAATATCAACAAGCAAACATAACTGTCAGGGTTTGCTTGCGAGCAATTTGCATATTAGATTAACCAGAGAAGTTAACCTGTTATTGTTCAACAACTGAAAATTATGAAAGACCTGAAATTAATAGAATCTAAAAACGTTTGAATCTAAAATTTACTCTTTCCAATGAATCAAAAATTTAGCATTTCATTTTGTGTAAAAATTGCACTAAAAAAACTTTCTAGAAGTTTTCAAATTACTCAAGTCACCTTTTTTACTCCGTGTATAGATACATAACATGTTAGTTTAGTTTAGTACGGAGAAGTAATCTTTTGATTTCCCACCTAAAAATGTAATAAAAAAAAATACGGAAAAAAACATATTTTGTGTAATAAAAATTTTATAAACCCTAGAAATTATACTTAATTCATATAATTCAATAACAAATATTAAGCCAATGCAAGGGCATTTATAGCTGTCAATAATAGTTTTAATCTGGTATTCAACAGAATTCATGTAATGGCCTATATGCATAAGGAGAATCAGTCGTAAGATCAATTTCCTTACAAGAGCTTGTTAAATATAAGAATACATTTGTATTATACTACATTGTTAAAATGTAATATCAACGTAATTATAGTGCGATATATCACTAATAACAGTCTAGATAACGTCAAAATAGTATGGTAATACTGAATTTAAGTATCCTAACTGTTCATTCAATTTCAAGCTGAGATATTTGAGAAAATGCGTATCGTATGTCCGTAGAAATTCAATTTTTCAGAAAATATGTTGTCACACACTGAGCACAAGTAAGAAAAAAAACAATCACATACACACTCGAGCGTATATCTCATAAAAGAACTGATTCCATAATTCGATCAATACTAAAGCAGGAAAATCAGCTATTAATTCGTTAAACTAGGACATCTATAATCAGAGCAGTTGAACTAACCACACATTACTCGACTTTGATAAAAATTTCTGATTAGGTTTTGAACAATCCCCACAAACTAAAAATAGTATCAGATATATCTCTGCGCAGCTCAGGATTCGAAGACGCACAGTACGCGTCACATAAAAGTTAAACTTACTCTATTAATGCTCAAAAGAATGTACATTTATAATACAAATAAACATTCGTCTTCAACGTTAATAAGGGAAATAGTTTTATGAATAGGTGTTATGATTTCCTCCTGATCAAAACACACATAGCTAACTTCACAATGAAACTGAGTTATTTGCCATGTAAGATAATATTTTAAATTATAAATCCGTAAGGAATATAATAAGAACCTCTCCACAGGCAAACCTCTCAGACTTACCGAAACAACTCATATTTATATATGAGTAAATCTAATTACACCTTCTTTCAGCCAATATAAAGTATTAGACCTCGTGCACCAAATAAAAACCGAACAGAGCAAAGATAAACAGGAATTTGGCTACCATCTGTAGCCGATCCAGAAATTCGTATTCTTTGAATTCAGGAATAAACTGAGAATTAACTATTAGACATTAACGTCAATCAAGATGAAACAGTGATGACCATCAAAGGAGTTTTGAGGCGAGAACCCCTCCTCGCGCTACACCTTTAAGTTAACTACTATCCTTCCTTTTTTTCCCCTCTTCTCTTTATAGGATTTTTTTTTATAGTAATATATTTTAAAGAGCTCATTAAATAAATTTTCACCTTAAATAATAAAATATGGAACCACTCAATTTCTTTACACTCTTACTCTCTCGCAAAAAAAAAAGAAAAAAAAAAAAAAACTCAGCTTTAATCCATGCCCTTTCCCTCTGAACACCTCTACCTCGTGCGAGAGACTTGACAACGTGATCCAGATTAAGATGATGCAAAATGAAAATCTGACTTCACATTAAGCATCCAGTGGAAAATTGATAAATTACTATGCAATTATAATACTTGCGAGGTGATCTGTGTTCCACTAAACCAAAGAATGAATTATGACTTAATTAAAATTTTTAATCACAGAAATTAATTTCAAAACAACAGTTGCAAGACAAACGTAGAAAGAATAGCAAGTCGTTTCTCGTTTAAAATCATACTTTTTTATATAAACATCAGAACGTTAAGAAAATTTGTACAAAAGAAAAAATAACATACCACATCAAAATATACAGTTTGAGAGTCTTAACTCATACGAAAAATACAAAGATATCAGTCTTAATAATTATTGTCTTCCTCAGGCATCAACAATTTAATAGTACAAAACTTTTAATTTTACTTCTCGTAAATCATATTTATATCTTATCAAAAACAAATAATATATATATATATATACAACCTTACGTCATATATATTAAATTATATATAACACACATATATATACATTATATATATATACTTAATATATATATATTAAATTATATATATTATATATCATATATATATAATATTCCATATATATATATATAATTTAATATTTATAAATAAGTACTATATATATAAATATATAATATAATATAATATATATTATAATATATATATTATCTATAGTATCCTATCATTATAATTAATATCTATATATATATATAATATAATAATATACTATATATAACAATAATATATATTACTATCTATTATATAAAGACATACTAAATATAATATTAAATTATAATATAATTATATAAGTTATATTAACTTAATACTTATTATCCTCCTTCAAGGTTCTTACCAATATTATTTGGGGTGAAACCACTGATAAATACTTACTGAACGCCGATTTGACCCAGCGACTCAGTACCAATACTACAAGTTTCTCATGAGTTATAATTTGAAACTGACTATTCTGTTATTGTGTTTATACTAAAAACGAGGCATCTCACGTAATGTTCTAGTTTTCTGGCTAAGTATTAACACTCAACTACAGAGTGATTGAGATTTAGTGTCTTAAAATTAATTATTTGAAAATATGTGAGCTTGATAAATATAAAAAGTGATCAGTGCGATAAGTATAGAATTGCTGGGGTGATAAGTAATTACTTTGAGGACTTGGGGATTATTGAATGTCCTTAGGCTGGCCGGTTCAATTGGAGATTATAACTGTCGGTTATATTTAGCGGTTAACACTGTGCCGCAACTTTTTAAATAAATACTTTAACCCCCAAACAATATTATATTTTAGTATTTATAAACTCCCTTTTGTCATGTTATAATAAATATATTTTTTTTAGTGAACAGATAATTAAATAGATAAAAATGTTGTCTATGTGAAAAGATTTCTAAAAATCATTTATTGTTTATTTTTTGAAAATATTATAATATTAAATGTACTTAATGAAGATTGTTAAAGTTTCATTTAATCTTGGGACTATGTTTATTCATTTTTCATTTAAGTTATGTTCAATTGTCTAATGATTAATGTTTTATAACCTAGATTTGATAGGCTTAGTCAGTTGTTTAGTAAGTTTAAATAAGCAAAAATTGCGTACCTATTTGCTAATAATAAATTCCCCTCTAGATGTGTGTATAATAGTTAATTTTTGCTCTATATCGTTGATAAGTGAGTTCGTAAGTTGAGATCTCTGAAGGTCTTTTTGTGCATCTCTAATAATTCCTCCAAATCTCTAAAAGTAGGATGGAGATGTTTTTCTTTTATACTTTTTTTCCGTTTTCATTTTCTAGGATTTTCTTTTTCTTTTAACTAAAGCTACATAGATGGACTCAGAATTTAAGGGAGTATATCGTATACATAAATATATATGAAACCGTGTATGATAAGAATTTAAGGGGTAAGTATAACAGTCCATGGTCCAGTAAAGCGTTTCTCAGCGAATAGTGTGGATAAAATTGTAAAATTGAGAAAATATGCTTAAAAATGTTAAATGTGTTATTATAACTAAGACTGCAACTTCGAAGACTCGTGAAATATGATAGATCGTATATAAATTTGTTCAGCCACATAAAGATTAAAGTAATAGCATGATTAAATTAGGAGTTGTTGAAATGAAATCTATACAATTTTTACAAACTCTACTTTCTTACATTGATATTCAAGCTAGGCAGCAGGATAAAGTATTTCTGCACCTAAGCTTGAAGATTGAGAGAGAGTAAAAAATCAGACACCCTATATACCCGAAGCATATTTAGTCAATACAAAGCCTAGTAAATATCATATAAATTCCTCAAAGAGTATCAGTACAATGTAATATAAAAGTAGAGGTATTTTATACGTATCTGAAACAACGAAAAAGATGATGCAAACTAACATACTCATGATGCAAGAATAAATAAAAGTGAATAATAATAATTACTCCTTGATACCATAATCATATATATAATAATATATATATAATATATATATAATATAAAATATATATATATTATTATTAATATTATATTATATATATATATATATATTATATATATATATATATATTAATTAATAGTTACATATTATATTCTAATTTTAAAGAAAATTAATACACAGGTTATACTATTAATACGTACTTCCTTATAATAATTCTAAAATATTTTTGAAACAAGTAACACCTGAGATTTACAATACCTTTAAATGCGTTATCGTTTAAAATCACCTAAAACCCCATATTTTATTAAAATGATGGTTGGTCAACAAATTAAAACTAGATTAGTAGAGAGAGTAAAAGATTATATGCCGAGTTCAGACAGACACATGGCGAGAGTTTTTCTTATAACGCTGGTTTGGTCTTTTCAAAAAACCAAAATATTCATAAGCTGATACTTACAATCTTTACCATGTGTAACTTCTAATTCTCTTTAACACTTCGAAATTCATGGTGCCTAGAGCAATCTAAATTACTCTATAGGTAGCTTTGAAAAATACATCCACCAAAAAACCCTCTTAGATACTTTACGTGATAAAATATATGTATTAGAGAATATAACATTACCTAAATATAGCTACTAGGTGGACGTGCATTTTCGATATCATTCATGTAAATAATTAACGAACATTTCTATGTGTACTTATAATTAAATAGAGTGCAAAATGGAGCGAAACGAGAAAGAGACAAATAAGTAAGTAAATAGAAGAATGAAATAATTGAGAAATAAAAAGGTAGGATGAGATATGATAAGAAGATATAAATAGTAAGAACTAATAAAATGAAAGAGAAAATGTAATAATGAAATAAAGAGAAAGAGGATGATAAAAGAGTAAAAGGAGTACAAGAAAAAGGAAAAAAGATGCAAATAAAGAAGTTAAGAAGTTTTGTGTATGAAAGAAAGAGAAAGGGGTATAAAGTAAATTGGGCATTAGAGAGAAGAAGAAAGAGATTAAACGGAATCTAGTTCTAAATAAAAAATAATTCCTTCAGCAAAACAGAATTACTTATAATGAATTAAAGTATTTTTAATATTAAGACGTTATCATTGAGGTATTGATATATATGATAGTAATAATTACACAATATACATTGATATAATAATAACATTGAAATTATAAATATATATTAAATAACAAAAATTCAACTCACTAAGTGGGTCTGCGCAATTATATATAGTTACTAATTACACAATAATAACTACACAAAGATTATATAATACATAGATATTTAATTAGTTACCCCGTAATTTATGTAAAATATAATCAAAAATATGAAAATAATCAATAAATAATCATATCTGACGTGTCAATAGTAGATAATGAGTAAGGAAATATGAGTAGTTAATAATATAAGTAGTAGTAGTAGTTAGTAGTAGTTAGTAGTTAATAAAAAATACTAAGGCAAACGAGAAGTAACCTTTCCTCTAGAAAATAGTGAAGAGAGTAATATTTTTGCTTTACGAATCAAATCTTCACTTCACTTGATTTATACCTTGTGCGAACTAAAATATACAAAACAAATTCGGGTCATCGGTCGTAACTGTGCTGTGATATACTAATAATATTATTACCATAGCGAGCTACAATACGCTGAAAATAATAATTAATAAGAATAAATATAAAAAAAAGAAGATAAATATGAGAAAAATACTATACATAGATAAATGAATTCAAAAAAAAGAATTCAACAATGGTAGGATAAGCAGCACAAAAATCTTAGAAGTAACAGGTCGCGATATACAACGCCTATAAATAACCAGGTCAAATATAAAAAAATTAAATAATTTAAGTTAAATACTCGAGGTAAGGTATTAATAAATACAAGGGTTTATTAGATAATGTGTAAATAATCGAAAAGTGAGATACTAAAAATAGTGAAAGAAAAGTTTATTTCTAAGTCAATCTAATTGATTGATAAAGGTGATATTCTCATGATCTATCTAGTATCTACGACTGAAGCTTCAAACAGAAAAATATTGAAGAACAAGCAAGAAAAGATAAGATGTAA
>JABUQX010061885.1:0-11683 GCA_015478945.1 Trachelipus rathkii
ATTTACCTACCATTAATATAATAAATTAATTAATATAATAATATAATATCAATAATTAAATCTGAGAACTTTATAATTATAAGGTTGTTATGAACGCAGTAATACGAAAATTATTAGTATTAAGACGAAAAAAGAAGAAATAATATATATATATATAAGAATAAGTTAGCTTTATAATCCAAAAAATAAATCATAGATATAATACGTATAAAAAATATTAAATTTATTCTATAAAATTTAGTTATTAATATTTTCATATAAATTTTATTTTGTGAGATAAGAAACACTTTAGGCCTTTAAAATGAGTAATATATTGGTAAATGTAATTATGAGTTTGAGTCAATATACTAGACTTACTCTTAGAAACTGCGATTTCACTATTAGCTATTTATTTTTATTTAAAGTTTAAAGGTTTAATTTCATCTCACGTACGCGCAAGATTGTGTAAAGTAGCCGCAGTGGCCAGGGAGTGTGTGCAATCCTGGGTGGTGCCTGTAGGGAGGGGCACTTGCCCCCCTCCATAACGTTGAGGACGCGAAAGTCACACAAATAATAACTGAACACTTAAGTGTTTGTCCTAGACTTTGAGACAGTTCTCTCATCTATATAGTTTTATCTCAGTAGATCGAACCGCTAAGAATCAACCACGCAATGGATCATGCAGAGGAGATCAATGATGAGTCATGGCGCATCGAACGAATTGCACTAGGTTTGCGAACATCTGAGGTAATTTCCATTAACGTTATATGAAAGAAAGTGCATTCTATTTATAGATGTTTATATGTGTATTTTTTCTGCTTCACACCTTGCGTTAGAAGTGCAAAACTCAACTGTAGTTCGGCTTTTTTCTATACAAGGGTCTAAGTAACTTAGCTTCTTCAGAGCGAAGTATTGAGGTCGAAGATCTTCTCTCAGTTAACCGTCAGAGAGCTATAAATTTGGTGGACACGGCTGACACAGTTTTTTGGACAAATATGAAATATAATATATAAGGCCCGTGTACATGGCCCAGGTCGTCACTGGATCGGCGAATTGCCATAGAGGGCCCTACTTCAGGCGCTACAAATGAGTAGCTCTTAGCCGGATTGAGGACTCCCCAAAAATATTGAATAAACTATTTATTAAATTAGTTATCATCAGAGTAAATTTAAGATTATTATTATATCCACTAGATTAATATACATTTAAACGCGTTTACAATCGATTAATAAGCAATTGACCAGTTATATATGTTTTTATTGTTTATAGAGCCTTAATAACTAACTTTACTTTGAGCCGCGACACTCACTTCACTAATACAGAATAATACTGAATGATAAATTTTATAATCAAAACTGGTCATATGTTGTGTTATGCATAAATTATGATGTGATATTTATTACATAAAATCTAATTGATCAAAAAAGTGTATTGAAAGACAGCAAAAGCATCAGAACTGTAATAATAATGAATACAACAAAAAGCAACTGGAAAGTATTATAAGTAAATACGACAGCACCTGGAAACTCGCAAAACCCTTTGTTTGAGCAACATTCTTTTGTGCGCTCACCCCAAAACATTTATCAACAGCTAATTAAAAGTATTTGTTCGATGGAGCTGTGGATATCATGTTTGAAAGCACCCTACAGATTGAGGTAAAGTCCCAAGCTCTACGCCACATATAATATTTTATACTATAGCAGTGATAGGTAGATAGTACTCAAGTATGTAGCTGTTATTGAGAAACCAGTTGGTATGATTATTAGCGTCTCAGAGCTATTGAGTATATATCTTTCAGGGAAGATATATGAAAGTAATCACTTAATTAAGAAATCTAAACAGTAGTTGATGATTATCATTATATATATATTAATCTTGTGAGATTGAGGCTTTGTTACAGAGCTTATAAATAATAATCAGAATTAGTCACAAGTGTGGATAATTGAGAGGCACAAGTCAGTTTCTGATCACACATCAGAGAAACTTTCAACTTTTTGGGGAAATATTGAGTATTTTTTCATTTGACGCGAGAGAAGAGTAGTCAGCAGAGTATTCGTATAGTAAAGGAGGGTTACTTATCTGTGAGTAGAATCTGCATAATCAAGGCACAAGATCAGTTCAAAAAGGAAAATGAAGATCTTTTTTACACTAACTGTATGGGACACGTGCTGAACTTGTAGAGCTGGTAGTAGCTGATTCAACGTAAACGTTGCTCCATGCAGAAAAAATTACTTGGATTTGTGGAATATCTGATGGGTGTTCCTAGACGCTTTATATATACTTCAGTCTTATATAATAGGATAATTTGAGTACCTACGTATGGGGTAGATAGAGGGAGAGAAAACAAAATATATAAATACACATATAGAGCAACATATAATAAAATAAATGCTAACAGCTTTAGCAAAAATATAGGAGCCTAAAGGTGAGGAGGAAGCAAACATAAAAGCTCTTACACTCAGTTATATCGATGAGAAGGGACTCTCTATTATAAGATAATGAGAAAGAGTGTTACAAAGCTACGCATAAGATAATGTCTAATATATTCTTAGATTATATGTTGCACCATTCTTGGATCTTTACTCGATTTTTATTAATAGAGACGCCATAGAGTTCAAATTAGAAAGTTATTAAGACACGATTAATAGCAAATATCTATTATAAATTTCAAATTATAGCTAAGATAAAATTTTAAATCAAGTATATCCATAGGTACCAAATTAGAAACCTTATATAATTGTAACTATATTATTTTAATTTAAGATTTACTATTTCATTAGTCTTCCTACCATTCACATATTTCAAAATATAATTTTAACGTAATAAGTAAATACACATATGTTAAATATTTCCTATACAGCCTGGAACTTGTGAGTTAGAAGAATAGCTAGCTTCAATACAAATAGGTATATATAAAATAAATAAAGGAGTGATAAAATTTAGGTAAAATAATTCAAAAACAAAATATTAATGCAAATGCAGAGTTAATTAGACATAAATTAAGAAGATAACAGTTTGTAATTAGTAGAAGTAGAAGAGAGTTCACGATGTTCTCTATAGGAGATACAAAAAAGTACTTCAACTAAGCGAAAAAGGTAATGCCAGGTGAGAATTCAATATATGAGGCTCCTGGAAAGGCTCTATCCTCTAACTTGACTCCAGAAAATCGACAACCTATCAGAGTAAATTTCGAATTTTTCCTTCAGCTAGTATTTAAATGAGTCGCTGGTAGACTCAAAAGACTATCTGAGACACTGATGACGATATAATATTTACGTTACCTATAACATTAATGAAAATTTCTAGATATTGTATGTCTAGTGAGTATATATATATAACCCAAAGATAAATTATAATGAATATCTAAATATATGATAGTTTTCCTAGAAGTTCTTTGTAGTATTTCTAAACTTTGTAAATGTGAAGGAAGTCAGTTAATTGATAGAACTGAAACAGTTTGCAGATTAGCATGAAAGTTTTACAATGGCTGAAAAAACTAAACATTAAAAGAAAACAAGAACAATAAAAAATAGTGCTGGAGAAATCTGTGAATTTGGCGATGTAAATCTGAATTTGAAGAGGATCTAATTTTTATGGTTATTGCTCTGACAATAAACAATGTTTTCGGTGTTTATCAATGCGCCTTTTTTGTTGTTTTTGAACCCTCTACGAATCTGGGTTGTTTACCAAGCCTATATGTAGCTTACAAGTTTGCACTAACCATACCTTGTACACAAGTCACCCTCAATTTATTTTCTATAACTTAAAATAGTTTAAAGAATCCACTTAGATCTACTTTAAGCAAGACCTTATGTCTAATCTCTTTTCATGAATGTTATTAAAAATGTTATTATAGATGAAGTAGCCAAGACCAGTGGAAGAATTGGCCAAAAAGCTGTTAGGTTAGTAAACAACTTTCACTATCAACATAAACTTTTCTTAGTTTGCTGTGTCTGTACTCTGTACCAAGGTATTGTAGAGCCATTTTTCTTTTTGTTATAAAATATAATTTTTACACAATTTGTAACAATTAAATAACAATTAAAGAAATAAGAATTGTTTTTTCTTTTTCCTTTTAATGTGCTTGGTTTTTTTATTTACCGATGTGACTTGGGTCCCTTTTTAATATTTACTGAGGTATTACAGTAGGATTTTAGATTTAATGGCTTAACAGTGTATTTGCAGTTGCCTAAGAACTAAAAATATTACTATAGAAATCTTCATTTTTAAGTAATAAACCCACTCGTAATTAATTAGTATACTTATTTTTTTTCCTAGCAGGGAACTAGTTTAGGTAAGGATATATAAAAATTAATAAATAATTTATTGTGGAAAGTAACGAGACGAAAATTAGCTTTACTTTTTTAACTCAACTATTTTCCACCAAACAAAATAGGTGAATGTGCTTTTTAATTAAGCTGTAAGCCTAATTTGTCCAAAAATTTAAAAACATTATATAATTATATTAATATAAATCTATTATTCCTTTGTTATAAATTTATATCTATACTCAGTATTTATATAAGAGTGAGGTACCTAACCTATTTCAAATCAACTCTAGCCGCAGGGCACTATAATCCGCGCCTCAATAAGCAGTTTATCGAATAGAGGATCCGTCAAATTGGCTCATGTTTTGTATAAATAAAAAATATATTTCATAATATTGTTATTTGTCCTAAATATCATGATACTAACAATTAAAATATTTAAGAGAGTGGCTGATAAGAAATAGATAATTAATACGATATTTGAAAATTATTATAAATTTTATATTATAATATTATTATAGAGATTACAATTTGCTTGTTAAGATTTCTGATATCAATTATTCTAGAAAGTGAAATGATTGAATGAACAGTAAAGTACGCGAGTTTAGAGTGAAGTAATTGAGTAGACAGTAAAATAATTCAGTAGACATAAAAGTAATTAAATAGGATGAGAAGTAATTGAGTTGACAGTAAATAAATTGAGTTGACAATGAAATAATTGAGTGAATAATAAAGTACTTGAATTGACAGTAAAGTAAAATGAACAGTGAAGCAATTGTGTAGGCAGTAAAACAATTATGTGTAAAGTAAAATAGTGTGTATTATCATGAGTGTAGTCAGAGTGTGTTAACCTCAGAAGACTCTTGTTTTGTTCTAGTTTAGCAATAACTATCACCGTACCAGTCTAAGAGTTTTGGTTCTTTCCAGGGAAAAGTGCAGTATTCACGTTTGCGTAATAAAATGTTTAACAGTTGAGGTAGATTAACGATTAAACTTGGCGAGATGTAGTTATGTGACGTAGCTACACATCATTCATTCGTTTTTTAAGTTCCCATCACTACATGTAGGTGAAATACTATTGAGAAGGCAGTTGTTGTACATCGTGTTTAGTAATAACTATATTTAATTAGTTTGAGCATATATTCAAAAATTATTTAAATGGGCATGTCTTCATTATTTATATTACATTATAATAGGTAAATACAATATATAATAAGATTTAAAACTTGATATATTGTTCTTGATATCTATTAATTCTAATGTCTTTATTTTATCTTTATTTTTCACATTTACAATTATTTATACTCATACCAAGTTCGCTTTATTTTTTTCGAGTGTTCTAATTTAGGTCGATAATTCTCATTCTCTGCACTCCCCTCCCCGAATACCACTATTTTCATGAAGTTTTTCATTAAAAATTTTATATATTATCAATATTAAGAATACATAAATTTTTAGTTATATATTATAGTTAATTTCCATACAATAATAATGAAACTTTATAACTAATTATTTTATTTTTATTTAGGATTTCAAGTATATGTCTATCACTATTAAATAATCTATATTAAATGAGTTAAATTGAATAAGGTCTTGAGAAAACAATATACTATATATATATATATTTAATATTAATCCAGTTATTATACTTTGTGGTAGTCGAGTCGAGCGTCATACTGTTTTAGCTAAGCTTTCCACGTGATTGATCATTCATTATGCTAACAAAACAACGCACGACAAAAGTCTTTAGACATACTACCATATCTTAAGACACGTGATGTTGGTACAAAAATATCTTGTTCGTTATTCTGTATGTGAGACGTACACGCACGCACCTACCACAGACGAGCCACGAAAGATGTTACGATTGAGTAAGACTGAGTAGATCGATAGCCAGAGATGCACTCGAGAGGCATGCTCAGAGACGAGACAGATCGATCGAGAGAGCAGCATGCTAGTACGATGCACAGAGAGAGAGAGAGAGCAGAGAGATACAGAGAGATGCAGTAGAGTATCGCAGAGATGAGTATCGATGACGAGAAATCGAGTAGAAGGAGGAGAGAGAAGCACGCATCTCTCTCTCTGCGAAGTACGAGAGCTACGAGTCACGTACACGTACGGATCGTAGCAGAGCAGTCGATGTCTACGAGAGAGTATGACGATGAGAGAGCACGAGATCCGCATGAAGGCTTATACAGCACGAGCTATGAATGAATTCGACGAGAGTTACTTTCACTCATTACGTCACTTTAACAGTTCACTGTTTTAAAATTTAATATAAAGTTTTTCGAGAGAATCTATTGCACGAGATCTTCTATCTGTATTCAGACAATTCACTTTGAGAGAGTACCGATTGGCTATATTTTTTTTTTAATATTTATTCTTAATATATATTATTTATAATATATAATGTCATACTATGATACATTAGACATATAACTATATATCATAATTTGTTTATTAGTTAATTTAAATACTTAGATGAGCACATATTGGAAAATATATATTTTAGTAATGAATATATATAACCTAATATATATATATATAATATATAAGTGTATAATGATAAATATACAACTAATTATATAGAGACAGATAATTTTCATTAAAAATATAGAAAAACTCTAGATTCGATATAGTTAATATATATAGTTAATATATTATATATTGCTTTATACTCTTAAAGGACGATTGAGATGAGACGTATGTGTCTCTTGAGTGTGTCTGTGCGTGAGCAGAGACGCGCGCGTGTGTGTGGTGGTGTGTGTTTGTTGTGTAGGTGTGTAGTGTTTTGACCTGAAAAGAATGGAGGTGAGGTATCCGTGTGCACATAATATAAAGTTTATGAGTCTTTTTAAGTGAAGGGAGAACTTCGAGTTTGAGAAAGAGTATTGAACGATTATAGAGAGACACTAGACAGATTTCATGAATGTATTTATATGGTGAATAAGCTTTTTACTAAACTTATATGAATAAAAGTAGGAAATAAGTTTTAGATTTGGTAAGGATAAGACCATAGATCATTGGTTAATCATAAAATTGAGTTTATAACGGAATTTTTTCCTTTTATATAATTAGTCTGAATCTGGCATTAATTTAAAATATGGATCATACTTGACAAACCACTTGAGAAAGAAGAGATTTGGGATAGAAGAGATCTAGAGAAAGAATTTAGTATAATCAACATAATGCGTACTTATAATGTAGGAATGAATGCGAAGAGAAAGCGGAGGAGAGAGGGAAATATATTCCTTGAAAGAAGGGTACAGCAACGAAGCAAAAGTGAGAAGAATTGGATAGAAAGCTGCATGTGGAAAAAAATGAGAAATAACATTTTCTGTATTGCAAATGGTGAAAAACAATGTGACATTTTAAGACTTACTTCGCACAAGTTTAGTCTCCATTACCATGGAATACAAAAGAAAATAAAGGGAATATTAGAAAGTCTTTTTTTCAGTACTTAGAAAATATTTGAAAATAGCAATAAATGATTTTTATGGATAAAATTCGTAACCTTCCCATGGTATAAACCTTGATTCAGTTATATGAGATGTAAGGCAGTACATAAAATCAATAATATATGAAGAAAGATAATACTCAGAGTTTGTGATAGATATATATGCTTTCGGTTTTATATGAGGAATTTTAGTGGAAAGAGGAGGAAGAGTAAGAAAATGATAGATATACAGAAAAACTACTAAATGAGTCAAGTCATTGAGTTGGGAAAAGGAAAAGAAGAGAAAAAAGACCAAAGTATTAAAAAATACGAGTAGGTGCAGATAAAATGGAGCATAGAAGAAGGCTTTGTAAGGCAAGATTGAGCGTAAGAATGTTTTGAATGAAGATATTAACAAATGAACGCATGTGTTCTTCGGAAAAACTGAAATTGTGTGTAGAGATATTGTGTAGAAATGGATTGAGATAAAAAAAAGTACAATATTCTACCAACTGTGAAAATAAATACGAAATAAACTATCACTTTCTTACGTCGTTTCTTCCTTCTTTTGTCTCTTGGTGACTGATCTCATTTTATAACTGCTCTAGATATCCACACAAGTTGAGATGTGTAAAAAAAAACTGCGCCGTCCCACTTTCCTACCTAACCAATTACAGTGGGTTACTTAAATCCAGTTTTATATTTTTTATTAATATTATGTGTATTTTAAAATTATTACACAGAGTTATAGTATTCTAATACCAGGAAGAGAACAAAGAAAGTAAGACTAAAAAAAGTAAGTAAAATTAAATATACATATTATTCTATGCGATTCTCACTCCTTATATGAACTATATATTAGATATGTAATTGAGACGAGTTTTTATATCAAGTAGTAGAAGGTGGGGGGGGCCTCCTCTTCGAGGGAGAAACCTTCTATGTGCCATAGCCGTACGTGTAAACCCCCCATGGCGAATATTCATAGTATCTTTGCGAATTTAAACTACCACTATTGGGAGACAGGATTAATTGATTAATTTTCACGTTTTAAAGACTTCAATAGAGGTCCCATACTATTTTTGGTGGAAGTTTAACTGTTATCATTGAGAATTCGGCATTTAAATAAATAAACATTGTCTCAAAGATAATGTTTCCACTCTGGACCATCTAACCAGTAATTTTATCTCTCTAGTTTGAGTTGACTTTGTGCATATTCAGACAATGGTTAACCACCATACCAGGGACATCACCTAAGCTGGAAGACAAACAGTCTTCAGAATAATTATGAATTTCAAAACTAAAGTTGAAGTATAATCTTAAATCCTAAGACAAAAGAAAATCTTGCATTCTTTTTTAAAATGAGACCATCTTAGATAGGTGTACGTGAACTAGAGATAAGAGAAAGTTCAGGTGTTTCTGGATAATCAGAGCTGAGAGAGTATTATTCACACCTAGAGTATATTATATACTCCACTTAAAAACTTGTTTAAACTCGAGATATTCTTCTTTTTCAAGATGGAGAGCCTGTTTATACCCAAGACTCTGCACATAATACCCAGGAGCCATTAGATAATCTTTTCAGAGCGACCTTGGTTAGGCTGAGAGGAACATGATCGAATTGGTAGCAGATTCACGCTCACCAAAAGACGTTGATATTATTATCTGAAGCGTAACGCAGCGTGTACCAGATATCGCAATTTTGAACTGAAGATATACACAAAATTCTTTTTGTCTATGTACTATTGACACATATAGAACATAAATAGAACTGTTTCGAATTATAACAGATGTACCATACTCGATACCGTCATTTGATTCATAGCGATACTCGGTTCTCTACCTGCCCTTTTATACTCACTTGCTAAACTTGGTACCACATAGAATGCATTAGATTTCTGCAAATTATAGTTTGTCACTTCCTTGGCACCCTTTTTGCGTACTATTCAATATCTATATATAGTTGGGGGTCCGCCCAGTTTATACTCCCTTACTAACGCAAGATTATATCTTTTTCGCTTTATTGTAAAAGACAGCAACGGAAGTTAGTTTTTAGATCTGCTACTTCCGTTGCTTTTTTTTTTTTTTTTTAGGTCCCGCTACTCATTTACTTTATGTTCCATCTGACTTACTGGAGCAGCACCAACGCTATAACAAAGGCTTTAAGTAGTAAGCGGAGTGCGGCGATTGCCGAGGACTCTTTTGACCTTGACCACCTACCTGAGCTTGACTGACCTTGACCTTTTTTGGCCTTGACTTTTCTGGACCTTGACCTTTTTTAGCCCAAATTTTTACATGACTTCCTAATTTTTTCGGCCAACCCCTTTGCATATTCCATGGGTCATTTTTTGGCCCACGTATTTTTTTGGCAACCAATAATTTTGGACAAAACCTCCCCTGTCGAAAAAAATTTTCTTGTAGCGCCTACTTTCGAAGAAAGGGCGCCGCGCAAACTGGTTGCGTTAGCAACCGTTGTACGTACCTCTCTCTCCCACTCTCCTAATTTTTTCTGCCAATTGGTCACTTTTTGCCTCTCGTCTCCATTGTGACAGCGTTTCACGGTAATTTTTTTTGGTTTTCATTTAAGGGGCTTAGCCCTTTTTTTGATGGTCTTAAACCTGGAAATCCTAGAACCCGCAGGTTGCGAACCGCAGACCACAGCCGCAAGCCCACCGCGTTTTCCCGCCCGCCCAGGGGTGGTGAACCGTTTGGTTCACATCCCGCGAAGCCTTTTGTCCCATCCCGCTTGTGTCCGCGCCCGCCCGCCGCATTTTATATATAGTATATATATATATATATATATATATAATAATATATATATAATATATATATATATATAGTATAGTATGTATTATATATATATATATAGTATATATATATAATACGTATCTACACACACAACACACAACACACACCACACACATAACACATCACACACACCCGCACACACGTGGTCGCTACTCACGAATTTTAACCATCCCTTCCCATTGTGCTTAAAACTTCCTACCACCTCAAGCCTTAACGTCTTTATATGTTCGAGTTTCCCATCGGTCATAAATCAAATAGAACTCGACCTTGCACCACCGATGCAAACCCCTGACCATGAGAGCCACCGTCCAGCGGTACGAAATTGACAAGGTGGAAAGTCAGACATTTTCAAGTTTTAAAAGCAACCATGATTAAAATATAATTATAATAGTTTATTATAAAAATGATAATTATAATAATAATAATAATAATTTATATATATAAATATATATTATATAATATATATATATAATATAATATATATATATATAGTATATATTATATATATCATATTATATTATATGTAGATATATAATTTATATGTTATTGTATAATAAATTTTTATATAATAGCATGAGAGAGAGAGAGAGAGAGAGCGAGAGAGAGAGAAGGAGAAGAGAGAGAGAGAGAGAGAGAGAGAGAGAGGAGAAGAGAGCGAGAGAGAGAGAGAGAGAGAGAGAGAAGAGAGAGAGAGAGAGAGAGTACCACGTGGTCGATCCAACTATCACATAGTTAAAGCATTTACACTTTTTTAAACCCTTTTGGTGTATCTCGAACATTTGTACTTGAATATTTTTCTTTGGAATTTTAATTATTTAACTATTTTTTTTGATTATTTTTTATATTTAACGTATTTTTAATTATTTTTTTATTTTATTTTTCTGTTATATGACATCTCTCAATGCCTGAAGAAACAAAGTGAAACTCGACACCGAAAAATACACGTGTAGGATTCGCAGGTATCGTTGTTTATCCTCTTTAATTTCCAAAATTTTTTCATTTTTTAATTGAAATTATTTTATTCCATTTAGTTAAATTATTTTTAAATTAATTTTATTACTACAACTACTCTAATGACTTGCGTAACGTAATTATTTTTTTCCATTATTTTAAATTTAATAATTTAAAGACACTAAAAATAGTACAAAAAGGTACTAAAAAAACTGATATTCAAGCAAAAATCCAGGACATGCGC
>JABUQX010061886.1:0-2500 GCA_015478945.1 Trachelipus rathkii
AGAGAGTATTCAAACATCTTTCATACATTCCCTCTCTGTTCACATCATACACGTTACGCAGACATGTTCTACTGCCTTTACGTCATATCGTAAACCTTCGAGATGTCATAAGCATATCCCCAGGGTTATTGTACTGATACACTAATTTGATTGGGTGCATGAAGCATAAACACTATGAAATCTAAGCGATGACATCGAGCCTCTAGATACTTAATGAATGATTAGTGAGTGAGACTACGATTAGGCATGTCTCTCTTACTATATATATATAGCGGCGTATTATAATTGATATCTAGTCATATGACTGACATATATAGTTTATTAAGTAAGATATACTGTGGTATATACTTACGGTCTAAATATATATATATATTATATATTATATATATGGCTATAGGCAGGTGAGTATGATATCCAGCTAGACATATCAAATACATAGTGAGTGAGGTATATATAGGAGTATTATATTGAATCTAAGAGCCTTTTGACTTCACTTATTATATATCGTATGATATATATATTATCTATATATATATATATATATATATATATATATATATATATATATATATATATATATAAGTGCGCGTAGATTAATCATATATATATATATATAGTATATATATAATATATATATATATATCATGTATATATAATATTATATATTATATATATATATATAATATGATATATATTATCTATAGTATATATATATATATAATATAATATATATTTATATATATATTATATATAGTATATATTAATATACTATATTATATTATATATAGTATTTATATATAATAGCACACATATATCATATTTATAATAGGAAATCATACACTGATAGGTATGGTGCTAAAAGCCAGTGATAAGTCACTCATATCTCACTCTAGGTCAGATATAAATCCGTATAGTTATAAGGGATAATAAGAGAGAGAGATGGTGAGTGAGTGTGAGGTCACAAGGCAGGTGAATAAACAATATATTTCTGAAGAATATATAATAATTATATAATATATATAATATTAGAGTATATACCGTGAGAGAGTATATATATACTATATATATAAATATATTATTATATATTAATATAAATATATATGATCAACAATGAACAGCTTAGTAATATTATTATATATTATAAGTTAATATGCATTATATATATAGTATATGTTATATATATATAAGTATATATATTATAGGAGTGAGTTTTATACGGGTATAATATATATAGTTTAATTTTAATTTTTGTAGGGAAGATATATTGCTGGTATTTTGGTCGGAAAGAGTGCGTCGAGTGAATGAAGACTGATTGGTGAATGAATAACGTGCGTTTAGGAGTGGGGTAGATGATGTGTGGATCAAATCTTTACATGGAAGCAAATGATAGAGAAATGGGGTGAGAGTTAGAATGAAATTGTATTTAGGTTTTATGGATTGTGAAGCATGTGCGTATGATAGGGTTAATTATGACGCTGGTATGGCGGGTGTTAGCTTATATGATGGGTTGGTGGTGGCTTCTATTGAATCATAAAGTATGTATGACGTAATAGCTGAGGCTGTGGTGTAAGAATAAAATGGTGTCCAAAAGTGATTTGGTTTTTAGATATTAATGATGCTGAGTTAGGCACAGTTGTTCAGTCTTACTTGGTTATTCAATTTGATACGCATAGGCGATATGTAAAAGAATTAGGGTGGGGGTGGCAGGAAATGGGTGTTAGAATGATGGAGAATGAGATTGAGTGGAGGGTGCCGCATACTATTAACATTGCGTATGATTTTGGTTTTTGTGTGGCGAATCTGAAAGAGAGTTTGATAGGATTGGTTAAGAGATTTTTGGTAAAGATGTGTAAAAGGAAGGTAAACTAAGATGATAAGCAAAGTTAGTGGTTGTGCAGTGAGGACAGTTCTAGTGGTGAAGTTATGTTTTAGATGGTGATGCAGCTGGAACAAGTGTCTGAGTTTTTAAATTTTAGGGTATATGTTTGGATGAGAAGGGAACGGATGATGAACGGATGATGCGGTGTAGTAGGAAAGTTGTGAATGGCAGGAAGGTGGTTGAACAAATAAAAATCGTTGTGAATGTAAACGGGTTAACCTGCAGTGCGCTATGGGTCTTTTATCTGAGTGGTATGTTGTTACCTGTGGTTTATTGTATAGTAGTGAGACTATGTCTGGATAATAAGAAAGTATTAGAATCTAAATGTTTCAATGTGTTTCAGCAGCACTGGACAATCTTATGGCATGCTAGGTGTGAGAATGAATTGATGAAATGAGGAAATAAACATATTTTGCGAGTTGTGTGGTGATGAAGGAAGGTGTTAACTGACAAAAAGTAAGAAAGTATAATGTTGAGATGGTTTGCAGGTCATGTGAAGGAATGATGAAAGTCGTTTGGTTAAGAGTGATGCAATAGGGTGGCGAGTTTGTAGATGAACCGACCGGCTGGAGACGAAACAGAAAGTGAAGTTGGATAGTCAGTAAACGAAATGTCTGAAAG
>JABUQX010061886.1:15000-44559 GCA_015478945.1 Trachelipus rathkii
TAGATAATAATAATATAATAATAAATAATAATAAAATATTTAATAATAATTATTATTATAAATTATAATATTAATAAATTATAATTCTATTTATAATTATTTTATATTATATTTCTATTTATAATTATAAATTATAATATAATTTCTAATCTAGCCAATTTCAGCAGTTAATGAAATGTACTCATTTACTTTCTTTTTCAAGCCTCCTGAAAATATTTCTTTCAACAGAAAAAATTTTCTTTAAATATTCTTGAATAAAAATTAAAACAATCTGATTTTAGTATAGTATCCGAAAGCTTTCGTCGTACACTTTCGGTACATTTTCAGGAATAGAATTTTATTTAATAATTTTAACAATTTTGATAAAATATATGTGTAAATAATACAAAAAATAAATAAATAAAATTAATAAATTTAATAAGTTAAAAAGTTTACTTACATTGACTTTTTGTCATTAAAGATGTTCCAAAAAAAATTTGGAACATTTCGTTAATTATTTTAGTTTATTATTGTTTATGTTTCCTTAGAGCAAGCGATTCCCCTAGGCGCAATTCATAAAATCATTTTTTCTTGTTATGATGAAGAAGCCCTCTTTTATGCTGTTATCGGGATTTTTTTGTGGTGTTCTTTCTTTAAAAATGTTGAAATTATTTTGCTCGGGTTTTATATTATGTTGCGACATTCCCTCATGTTGAGGGTATTTCGTTGTGTATTCCGATTATACGAGCGTACATCCACTTTTCAGAACATTCGAAAATCGGTACACGAATCGTTACTACTCCCTACCATCCGAAAGCGCTTCACGAGAGGAGCACGAGCTCAGTTTCAATGGCTTATAGTCACGATCTAATTATAAGCTTCCCGTCTTTTGCTTTTATATGCTCTTTTAAAATTAAATTTTATTTTCTCTTATCTTCAAGATGACCTGATAATTTTCAGTTTTATAAATGAAATACGAGCTTATCGTTTTCATTTTTCATTCAATTATTTGGTAAAGTAAATTATTTAAAGTGTTCTTTATAGTTTTTTTCTATAATATACTGGGGGAAAGTTATTGTTTATTAAATTCTGTGTTATTCTTTTAATTTCTTTATCAAAAGGGTCCAATCAGACGATATCTTAAATGCTCGATGAACTTAAAGTCTTTATGGTAGCAATTTTGTAATTTAGAGGAGTGAAAAAGAGCAAAATCAAGTAATGCTTCCTTTAACCTCAAGATTTAACGGTAGAGCGCTCCTATCAATTTTTTTGTTATTATAAATGGAACTGATGTCAAGAAGATTTTACTCTTCGTCAGCGGGTTTCGAACGTTGGACTCGCTGTTGCTGATTAAACAACAACCGGATGCTCTAACACTGAAGCCATCCACGTCCCCAATAAAAGACGCTTCAAACGTAGTTTTTAAAGCACCCGGCTTTCTACATTTATTTTATCAAAATTGTTAAAATATTAATTATAATTATAGTTATTATTATTATTAATATTATTATTTATTATTATTTATTTTATATTATTATTATTATTATTATAATTATTGATAATTATTATAATTTTATAATTATTATATTATTATTATTATATAATTATTATAATTATTAATAATTATTATAATTATTATAATTTTTATAATTATTATAATTATTATATTATTATTATTATTATATTATTATTATTATTATTATTATTATTATTATTATTATTTATAATTAATATTATAATTATTATTGATAATTATTTATAATTATTTTATAATTATTATTATATATTATTTATTATAATTATTTATTATAATTATTATATAATTAATCATAATTATTATTATAATTATTATTATAATTATTATTAAATTATTATTATTATTATTATATAAATATATTATAATTATTATTATAATTATTATTATACAATTATTAATTATAATTATTATTATTATTATTAATAATTATTATTATATATTATTATAATTATTATTATTATTTGATTATTATTATTATTATTTATTATTATTATTACAACATATGATTTGTTGTTCTTTCAAGCCTGGTAAAAATACCATAATGTGTATAGTCTAAATTCTCATATCTTTGTTCTGCCTGGAATACAAATAAAACTATGAATTTTAAAAACAGTCTAACTTTCGTCCGTAACACTTCGGGACATTTTCAGAATAGTTTTTTATTTTTTTATAATTTTAACAATTTTGGTAATATAAATATTATTTAAACTTCGATCACAACAAAATAAATAAACAAAAATTAATAATTTTTAAATTAAATTAATTTGTCGGCAGGCATAAAGTATAAATAGCCGAGTAAATATTTCAACATTTTTATCGGAAGATACACGCACAAAAATTCTCGACAACAGCATAATAAAGGGCTTTCTCCATCGAATAACAAGAAAGAAAGATTTTTTACGAATTGCGCCTCGGGGAATCATTGCTCTTAAGGAAACATATAACACAGTAACTAAAATTTAATAACAAATACTTCTAAATTTTAAACAATATATTGAATACAACATGCAACGAAGGTATTACTCTTCTAACTTTAAATTATTAATTTTGTTTTATTTATTTTTGTTATTAATTTAAAAATTTTTTATTTAACAAAATTTTTAAAATTTTAAAAAATAAAACTATTCCTTTAAAAAGTTCGAAGTGTACGACGCAAGCTGGTATCTGTTTTAAATCATAGTTTTTATTTTATTCCCAGGATAAGTACTAAAGAAAATTTCTGTCGTAAGACAGAAATACATTTAGGAGGCTTGAACAAACAAGAAAGTTGAGGAAAGAATAAATGCTGATATTGAGTTTTTAGAAAATATTATTAATTATTAATTATTATTATTATTATTATTATTATTATTATTATTATTATTATTATTATTATTATTATTATTATTATATTATTATTATAGAACAAGGGGAAAAGGTTTTCATGGACACTAAACCTACCCTGTCAGAAGTTACCCTATCAGCACTTTAAAAATTAAGAATTCAACTATATCGGATTTTGGGAATTATATATGCATTGTTGAACTGGGAAATTCCAATGTTTCCGCTATCAAGAACATTGAAGTCAATAGTAAGTACGAATTTGCAAGTTTGGTAGTTATTATGCGAGTTATTTGATTTACTATTATAATAAATTAAACGTACAAAGTTTTGAATTGATAGACTTCTTATTCATTATTGTTAATATAAATAAAATTTCTTTCTTAAATAATTGTTTTTAATAATTCTGGTTTTAATATTTGATGAAATATCTGCTGGTTGCCTTTTAAAGCTTTAAAAGTAGTTCGGATTAATTTTTAACTTTTTTAAAATTTTAGTTTATGTTAGATAGTTGTAATTAGTTTTCAACGTAGGTATGTACTTTTTTTTAATACTATACGTTTGACCAAATATAAAGGTTAGTTACTATAGCGAGTACTAGGATACTTTGCTTTTTTTTAATCCTAGTAAATTTTAAGTTTTTCTTATTTTTATTATAAACTGGACTTTAGTCATTTACTCGTACGGGCAATAATTATTTTAACTTATTTATTGTTACGTGTGTGTGGGTTTGTGTAAGTGAGAATTTTGTTCCTGAATGACGAGATTGCAAAGGGGTGGTCGCAAGGGAAAGGGTGGGGGTAGGTGTGGGTTTTCAATTGAAAATGATAATCTTTGTGGCCTGTGTGCTAATCTCGAATCTTGTGAAGACCACATTTCTAGCTCTTATCCTAAAATTTTACCTTTGTCTGGGACCCAGCCACCCAGGAAAACCTTCTCTAATAACATTAATGTCTTAAACTAAAGCATATTTTACAATTTAAGTCTTGAGTTGTGAAATCTGGACCTATTAAAACATAAACACGTTTGGAAGACTTCGAATCTTCTAATTTCGGTGTTCTAGGATTTAAATTTAAGGTTTCTACCACTACAACTGCCATTGTCTTGTGTTTCTCCCACTGTTCTTCTAATGAAGCAGATTTAATAGATCCTTTTATAACTTACATTTTTTACTAAATGCTGAGGTCTTCTATTTATGGGATTTCAATTTAATCACACTGAATGGAGGAGGCGAAATCTTTCAGTTTTACAAACTGTCTGTAAAAAAAAAAATTAGAGAACCTACACATGTCAAAGATCGTCCAAACAAATTCTTTAACGCACTTGATTTAAACTTCAGCACTACTTCTTCTCGTTATAAATACACAATTTTCACTCCTATTTCATTTATTTCAAACCGATAAAAGAGAATGTTTTATTGAATAACAAGTATGGTACCTCTTATTTATGAAAAAAAACAAATTAATACTGTTTGTTTGTTTTTATAGGGAGGGGGTGGAAGAGATTAATTTTTGATTTTTGAACTTCACAAAATGGACAAAAAAATCTTTTATTTTCAATATATTTCTTTGCCTTTTGCACTAAAATACTCAAGTTTAGTGTGGTAATATATTTCACTTAGACACCTTATTTCAAAATTTGTTTTTTAAATTTTTTGTTGACAATCTCTGAAAAGTACTTTCAAAATTTTTGAAGGAAAAATAATCAAGCATGGCTGACACCACCTTACGTTATGGCAATAAACATGTAATATAAACTTTAGTTTGTTTATATCTTTACATGTAAGGTTGGTACTTAATTTGTAGGAAATAAAAATGTTCGTTTTTTTTAATGATTTTTATTGTATCTAATGTAAGGAAAAAATGAAAGTTATATAAAAACACAAATAAACATTTCTGAAAACAAATTATTTCTTTTTCAGACGAAAAAAAAACTTTTCCATATATATATATCGTATATATTAATAATATATAAATATATATATATATATATATTATATATATATTATATATATAATTATATATATTTTATATATATATAATATATATATATTATATAATAATATAATATATATATATATATTATATATATATATAATAGTATTATATATGGTTGGAAAAAACCATGTTCGTTTTAAAAAGAAAACAAAAACCATTTGGTTTTTATTAAATAAACCAAAATAACATTCCAACTGGTTTTTTTGTTTTTTGGGGGGTTTTATTGCTTTTTTTTTGTTCTTAATGTGGGTCTTTTATTGGTTTTTAAAGATTTTTAAGCAAAAATGATGAATATATGAAACTGTTCTACACATGTGCTAACACATATTTTAAAATTCCTTAATAAATTTCTTTAGATTCTAAATTTCAAATTTTCTTGATAACTGATAAAGTCTGTATAAAATTATTATTATATTTTGAGTTTTACATTAACTCATAAGTAAAAATTATAAAGGGTATTATTTATTAATATATAAACTCTCGAACAAAATTAATTTATTACTTTATTATTTCACAAAAAAAAAAAAAAAAAAATATCGCAAAAGAAAGTTTATTCAAATTAATCTCTATAATGATGTACTAATGAATTCTTATTACCTTTATATTTGAATACCAGAAAATATATCGACTATATATATATTATATATATATTATATAATATATATAGTAATATATTATATATAATATATATATATATATATATATATATTATATATATATATATATAATATATATATATACGTATATATAATATATTTCTATATAATATTTATTATATATATATATATATATAATATTATATTATATATATAATATAATATATATATATAATATAATATATATATATATATTATATATATAATATAGAGAGAGAGAGAGGAGATGAGAAGAGAGAGAGAGAGAGAGAGAGAGAGACGAGAGAGAGATGAGAGGATGACGAGAGAGGAGACGAGAGAGAGGAGTATATAGGAGAGAGGCAGGAGAGAGGAGAGACCAGAAGAGAGGAGAGCATGAGAGAGAGAGAGAGAGGAGAGTACCGAGAGCCATGAGACGATGCCCTGTCGAGAAGTGTGATCATGATTGATCTACATTGACACAAGTCAGAGTATTTTGGACTATCATATTGATCATTGTACAAAAAATAACATCAAAAAAAAAAAACATACTTATCTGCACCATGTTTTTCTTTCTTTAAAACTTTTCGTTTTTACTAAAAAAAATTCTAACTTTTATTTTAGAAACTTAAAAAAATTTGAGCATATCTTTTTACATACGCTTAAAGTCCGAAACTGAAATTATCATGAATGAAACATTCTTTTATAGCAAAATAAATATACCAGTGAATTTATCCACTGCATTCAGACTGACTTCGCACACCCCTATTCTTCTAATGTTGAGCTGTGCATCACAAGTCCAAAAGTTGAAAATACCCTTTCAACCATAGCAGTTTATAATCTGACCAATATGCTTATTATTTATATATATGCCCTTTGCATATCTTAACTCTATTTTGCTATTACAGAGTTATACTTCGATATGCAACAAGTTGAATGGAGTTTCTACTCGCTGACAAACAAAGAGTTCATTCAATATAGAGATCATAACACAAAAACTTTTATTTTTGTATTCGTTTTATCTAATTATTAATATAATATATATGAAGGCGGAATTTGCTTCTTTAATTTCGTATATCAATAAAAATTACTCTCATCATTGCTTTGCTTCAAACTCATCTCTCTGGTACAGTAACATAGCTGTGATAACTAGAATGATACTTGGTGTTAAAATAGATATTGACCAATTTAGTTAGACGACTTATCTGCTATCTGTCCAAAGGAGTGATACATCCCTTTTTTACTTTTGTTTAATTCTTGTTGTTGAGTGGTGGATTAAGCTGTTCTAGCTCCAATTGCAAATATTTTTTATCATATATTTCAGAACTCATCATACATCTCGTTTAGACTATTATCAATGATCCATCTAGCATATGGATTGATGCTGTGCCAACACTCCACAAAGATTTTTTATAACTTAGTCTTTTGAACCATTGCTGGACTCATGAATGCGCTCGTACCGGAATTAATGAAATCCTCAACGGCTCGATACAAGGAAATCATGTTTTAAACATGTTAAAATTTACAATTAATAATGAATGCATGTAGGTTATTGATATATATACTTATATATTATAAAAAAAAAAAGTATATATATATATATCTCTTGTATTATATATAGTAACATAATTAAACACTCATAAAATAATTATATTGTATATTTTTATTGGTTTCGTTTGTTGTGTTATATTTTCTTATGTTATATTATTTTCTGATATATTATACTAATATAAAAAATATTATTTATTAAATTTATCTTATTCAATGTTTATTATATATAGGTATAATTCATTTATCTCAACTAATATTATAACAAGTTCAAGCAGAATAAAGTATTATAAGCTACTTTTACAATTATTACTACTCTCTTCGATTTAGAAATTGAGAAAACCATATCAACATGCTAAAAAAATCATTAGTTGGAAATATAATATCTAATATTTTATAAGACTCCTTACCGAAAAAAATATCAGTATGATCCTTAAAAGACAGATTTTCTCTCTTACTGTTTCTTTTTGTAATACCGATCAGTTTTATTAATAATGATCCTAATGGTTTAAACCATCCCATCCCATATATGAGTTCTAAAGGTCATCATTATGTATATAGTAATACTATTTATAATACATACACAAAACTTTTATTTATGATACCCCTCGTAAATTATAGTTAATATTTATATTATAAATACTTTTATTAATTTAATTTTTCTACAATATTAATATCAATGTCAACAAATCAATATTATATTTAAATTAATTATATTGAGTATTTAATTTATTATCTTAGTATATTATTAATAAATAATTTTGTTTTAATTAAAATTTCTTCTTTTATGTTATTAGTATAACAATAAAGAAAACAAGAAATCACTAAATATATAATATTTATTTTACATAATACTTTTAAATACTAATAGTATATATCCCAATATATCATTGATAATTACAGTGAATAAATCAATAAACTGTATCCTAAGTCATAACTCTCTACAAACCCGTATTATATACATATTGATGCTTAAATTATGATCTAATATATTATGTATCTTAATATTGAATTCATATAATTATAATTTATATTACTATGAATTATCTCGAATATGTATTTCATGTGGCTTTAAAAATATAATATCTATTCTTATATACTACTTATATATACTATACTAAAATAATCTATTGTGTTTCTGCCATTTAATACTAGGTTTCATTCACTTAACTATTTATTATATATATATATATTAGACAGATTTTTCACGCTACTATACTTTATATTTTTTGATATATATATTTCATTTTTAACTACTTTTTCTCTACTATATATATAGAGATCATATAGATATTATAGATATAGTAATAAAAATAATCATTATATAAATACTTATTATAATAATAAGTATTCACATTTTATCTAAAAAGGGATTTATCATATATGTATCACGATTTCTGGTGCTGGTGAGATATTTCTCCATCTTATATATATATATATATATACTGATTGTTAGGGTGAGGTAATATATAGTAGGAATATAGGCTATAAATCATATATATCACATATCTTATAAATAACGATACTGAGTATATAAAGCTATTTACTATATATATTAAAGATATATATAGCAGGCGACGCTGTTGTCGATGATTCGCGAACAGATACACCCTGGCTCACGAGGCAATTTTTCTTCGACACTTTTCCGGAATACTGTTATTGCAAATTTTGTCGCAAAAAAACAAAACACCATTTTTTCCCATGTCGCTTTCCTTGATCACATGTTGGTCACATGTTCTCCTCGATGTTGACACCAGATACCAACCCAGATCGAAGCACATTTACCTGTGTAGCTCTCACCCAAGCAGCGTGGGATTTCATACCACTCCTCTCTCTGTGGATATATATTATACTACGCACTCATATACTCTGAGGCCTTTTCAAAGTAGTGATATCGACAGCAGACATTTTTGTAAAACTATCCGAGACAATACACCCTTGTCTTCTTTTTCTGGAAGACGGATTCACTATGCTCACTTATTATTTGAACTAAGATGCTTCTCCTTTTACCGGTTGGTTCTAACGCGAAAGCTTGTTCGCATACAGCTGAGTCTCCGATACCGTGACTCTTTGCTGTGAGCGACCGTTCTTCTCTTGTATGAGCGATACTTTTCTCTGATTATTTATTGCATTACAATGTGGGCCCGAATAATAAAGGACGAATTAAGGAAATGCGCCTCCGAGCCGAGACCTTCGGACGAGTGATCGCGACTAACTTCAGGCGCTAAGCTGCCTATTAATAATTATGTGAATGATAACTGCTTAGGTATGTCTCTGTACCTGATATAGGTGACTAGTACTTCGCGCTTAATCTATTATTTTGATATGACTACTCAGACTCTATAAATATATAGATATATATATATTACTGTGAGTCTAGTATAGTATAGAGCTTACGTTAATAATTCTAGTATATATATATAGAATGTAGTAGTATATATATATATATCTATATCTATATCTATATCTATATACTATATTATATATATATATACAAATAATATATTAGTATATATATAATTATAATATGATAGTATATGTGAGACAAGCATGATGAGGTGTTTTATATATTTTACTCCTTATACTTTACGAACTAAAATTCTTAGCTTACTCTCATATAATAATCCTAATTGGTGAGTTTCGTGAATTACGTAATTGCTCTATTAGCTATGTGATGACTACTATCATTTAATGGTGACTTTACGATAGACTTACTAATTGTGATAGTACGATGCGGGGTATATCTTCATTATATATATACTGTATTTGTAGTAGTTAGTGAGTAAAAAAAATAATAATTTTTTATAGCAAATATTTCATTGGACACATAACTTATTATTAACTAATATATTATTAATATGTATTTCTTCATATAATAATATTATATATACATCTAGCTATATATATTATATATAGATAAGATATATATATAAATATATAAATAATAATTACGAATTTATAGTATATAATATAATATAATATATATACATATTTAATATATATTGATTACTCATATATATATATAAGTAATTACTATAAATATGATATATATATATATAGGGGTTGGATGGTTTAAACCATTGTTTAAACCATGGGTTTTAAACCACATAAAAAAATCAATGGGTTTAAACCATTAAAAAAAACCATGCATAAAATATTTAAAAAATGTATTTATTAATGTTTTCGTTTAGGCATGTGTGATAAGTGGTTTTCTCAATTATTTCATCGAAGTGAGATGAACTGAAAAGCAATAAAAAAATTTTTTGCTGATTTTATATTATTGTGAGAATGATTATATATATATATATATAATATATATCTATATATATATAGTACATATATATAATATATAATATATATATTATATATATATATAAGATAAGTATTATTTATTTTATGTATATAGTATATTATATATTATATATATATATTTGTAAAAGTTTAACATGTTTAAAACATGATTGTCTTGTTTCGAGCTGTTGAGGATTTCCATTTTCTACCATCGATGCCACATTTCAAAAGAATTATAATAAAGACTGCATTTAGTGGAGTGTATGGCCACAGCATCAACCAAGTTAGAAGGCAATGACTGTAAACTAAGTGATGAGTTTATATTTGGAAAAAATATGAATATGGAGCTAGAACAGTTCTTAATCCACCACTCAACAGACAATGATTAAACAAATAAAAAAAGGAGGAATGAAAGAAGGTCACAGAGCTCACTTGATTGGCATATATTTTTTAACCAAGATATCAGACCACAGTACTTCCAGAGGATGGTATTCAAAAGCAGTGGAATTTATGGAATAAAATTAAGCAGCAAATTCTCCTTCATTTCATCAATAAAGCTGGAACCGATGGGAGGACGCGTTGTGGGCAGGCGCGGGACTGCCGGCAGCCGGGGGACAGAGCGCGGGAACACGAGAAAGAGCGAGGCAGAAGAAGGCACAGAGAGAAGAAAGAAGAAGCAGGAGGGGCAGCAAAGCTCGCCACCAAAACGAGCGAAAGGGCGGAAAGAGCGGGATGGGCACGGGTGGACGGGCGTGCACAGCAACAGGAGAAAGAGGGGGGGAACAGCGAAAGCAGGGAAAGGAGGGGGGGGGATAAAAGGCGGAAGGAGACTGGCAGGGCGGAGGTGGAAGGAGCAAAATAGGGAAAATCGCGCGACGCGCGCTGCGCGGCGCGGCGCGCGCGCGCGCGCGGCGCGCGCGGCTCGCGCGCGGCGCGCCGCGGCTCGCTCGCGCAGCGCGCGCGCGTCGCGCGCGCGTCGCGAGGGCGCCCGCACCCGCGCGGCGCGCGACGCGGCGGCGCGCGGCCGAGGCGCGGCGCAGCGCGCGCGCGGCACCGTCGGCAGAGCAGGAAATGGAGAGAGATAGAGAGAGATGAGAGAGAGAGAATGAGAGAAGGATAGAGGAGGAGATAAGAGAGAGAGAGGGAGATGAGAGAGAGTAAGGAGAGAGAAACGAGAGGAGGTATGAGAGGGAGAGAGGCACAGGAGAGAAGAGGAGAGAGGAGAGACGAGAGGGACGAGAGATTGAGAGCACGGAGGAGGATGAGGATAAGAAGACGAGAGAGACGAAGAGAGACTATGAGAGCAGGATCAGGAGGACAGGAGAGGAGGAGCGCCGAGGAGTGCAAAGAGAGAAGGGAAAGGAAGGAGAGGGCAGGAGGGACAGCAGTAGAGAGAAGGGGAAGGAAACGGGGCGGAGGCGGGAAAGGGGGGGGGGGGGGGGGGGAAAGCCGCCCGGAGACAGCGGGGAGGGAGGAGAGTGGAGAGAGGAGAGAGACCCGCGGGATGGGCTGACCGAAAATCAGAAGAAATACAAGCAAGAAGAGAAGAAGAAGGGAGAAAAAGGCGGGGAGACCCAGGGGGACAGTGAGCAAGAAAGGAGGGGAAAAGGGAAGAAGCGACAAGCAAAGGGAGGAAGGAAGGGTAAAAGATGGGGGGAGCACGGGGCGGGGGTCTCGCCAAAACAGCGGCGGCAGAAGAACGATAACAGGGAAGCGCGAGTGGGGAGGGGGGGGCGGGCAAAAGTCGAAGGGAAAAACCCAGAAAAACCACAGGGAAAACCAGCAAAAGAGCGAAAACCCCGCCAGAAAAACCAAAAAAAAAACCAGGGGGGGGAGGGGGGGGAGGAGAAAAAAACCAAGAGGGGGGGGCGGGTACCAATTACTCAATGTCTAGGGGGCCCAACTTTTTTTTTTTTGCGATGTCGTATTCTGAAGACTGAGGAGACTTGGAGAGACGAGGAGAGAGACGAGAGAGAGAGAGATGAGATTTCTTTTGGTAGATTTGATTGCTTGATGTATTTTGATGTATGATGATTGCTTTGTTTTTTGATTTTCTGAGAGTTTTTTGTTTTATTGATTTGAAGTAGGGGAGTGCGTGGTGATTTTTGTTTTGTTGTGATTTTTTTGATCTTGGTGAATGATCGCAGAGGACAGCAGAGTTTAATGTACGTGACTTTAAGGTCTCAAGTCTGTCTGGTTCTTTTGTTTTTTCTTGTTGTTTTTCTCGTGTCTTTTTTTTTTGTTTTTGCTAGCTTTTTTTTTTTTTTGAAATTGCAGTTCAACTTTCGGTAATGACTTTTTTTTTGTATGTTTGGTTGTGTGGTCTTATGGTCGCGCGTTGGCCTTTTTCTATTTTCCTGGGCGTTTGTTTTTTTTTTTTTTGTTGTCCGTTTCGTAATTGCATGGGGTTTGGTATCTTGATGGCCGGTGCCGTCCGTTTTTTGATTTTTCTTTTTATTTTTGACAGTTTGGGTATGCGTTGTTATGTTGCTATGTACTATTCATGATAAAATTTTATAGCTTTATAATTTCGTTTTTTTTTACGTAACTTTTGTGTAGTGTATTAGGCGTGTGTGTGTGCTTTTATCGTCTGCGCTGGTATGGCGAATGTTCTCTCCCCAGTTTGATTGGTTAGGAGTGGCTTCCGTGCTGGGCTGTCTCCTCTCGTCGGACTATTATTCCTGTGATGCTGCTCAATGTACGTTGATGCACTTGTCCTCTCGAATTGTTCGGGATAACAAGCCGCATAGTACCAACCCTTATTCCGAAAAAAGGAGGAAGCCGCTCTGATCCTTCTAACTATCGCCCTATAGCTCTAAACCTGGTACTGTATTTCTAGGATGCTGATAGTGACTCTTTGAATACCGCTGCCTCAACTCCATTTCTGGGTAGGCCAGTCGTGGAATCTCATTCCTCTTCTTTCCGATCGGCCAGTAGCTGTTCTGGGCGCCCGAGGTTCTACCTGTTGTGGACTGTGTTATACTGCTATTCCGCTAGACAGATTTGATGGTTTTCCGTGACCCTCTTAGAATCGCATACGGGGAGACTTGCGTGGTGGCGCTGACATACCAAAGCATTGCTTTGACCGGGTATGGGCTACTGCGGTACTGCTCTCCAAGTCTCCCCTCTTTGAATTTCCTCCTCTCTCTTTGCTACTTTATGTCTAGCTTTCTTTCAGAATGCCCAATATCTGGCTGTTGTATGGGGACTTCTTCTTCCCTCGTCAATTAATGTCTTTTAGAGGAGTTCATTTATTTTGTCTACTATTTTCCTCTGACTTTTCATTATATGATAACTTCGCGTCTTGCACATCTAACTCTATCCACTATATATGCCGATGACTCGACCCTTTCAGTTCTTCAACTCATTTCAATTCGGCCTCCTTCTTTTTACTTCTAGAATTGCCTCTCGTCTTTTAATCTTTTCCGACGTCATTCTCGCTGATCTGTATAGAATTTCCGGGTGGGGCATCTCATTCTTTTGCAATGTAGTTTTGTAAAAACCCAACTTCTACAAATCTCCCTCTCTTAGAGGCACCTCTCCCCACCTCCTTCCCTATCTCTTTCGACGGTTCTCTCGTCTCTCGTGTTTTACAATTTTCACATGTCTTTGACTACATTTAACAGAAAATTCCTTGGAAACCTTTCATCACAGGTTTGACGGTCCACAAACTTTGTTTCTTTTTGAAAAATGTGTGAATTTTTTGCTCTTTCACAGTGACCCTTTATACAACGGTCTCATCCACCCTTGTATGAGTACTGCTCCATATCTGGGGGGCTCAGGTTTCACCCGCTTTGTGGATAGGGTCGAGTCAAAGGCTAAAAGACTTATTAAACTGTCCGCTACTTTCCTAGTTTCACTTGACCCTCTGATCTTTTTGCGGCGCTGGATGTATGGTGCTTTATCGCTTTTCTATAGGTACCGTAGCGGCAGGTGCTCGAGGGAGCTTTCCACTTCGCGTGCCGCCCCTTTAAGACGCCCCTCGCAGCACAAGGCGTGCTGTGTCGGCACATGAGTTTTGTTGTGCTGTTTAGCAACTCCAGACTAGTTTGGCTGCGGTGCCTCTTCTTTCCTGCCACATCTTGGGAAATTCTCTTCCATCTTCTGGGTTTCCTACTCAATTTAATTTCCCGTCACTTTAAAGCCTGCGTCTGTGCCTTCATCTGCGTAATTTGCTGTTAGTTTGAAATTTTGTTGAGGTATACACCCCCTCCTTGAATTAGGGCTTGCCCGTGAGCGGTGGTGGCGATAACTGTAAAAAAAAAAAAACAAAAAAAAAAAAAAATATTGATTAGTTGAACAAGTATCTTTTTGTATAACATAACATAAAAATAAATTCTTTGCTTGGAGGCTGTTGTTGTTGCTGTTGATGTTGTTGTTTGTTGTGTTCGTTGTTGTTGCTTGCTGTGGTTGTTGTGCCTGTTAAATATAATCATTACGTACAAGTTTAAATGAAAATACTACAACACTTTTTCAAACATATACTCTAAATATAATTATTATAGTTTTAATTATTACTATACATTATAAGCCATTATAGTGAATTATATGAATAAACTAAAAAATAAAAATATCAATTCACAACCCTGTATCTCAAAATATACTACTAGTGACACTCGAATTTTAATACATAGGTATATACGTGAGAATTAAAGATATTTATATGTGTTTCGATAACTTACCATCAGAAGATAGCATAGTAATGCTCAATATACGAATTTAATTTATACTCTACACACAGCTCAAAAAATGTTTATCATTATTAATTATTTATTGTATTGATTATTTTTTATATAATCATTTATTATCATATATTTATTTTTATCTTATTATACTTATTATATTCATTATATTTTAGTAATTCTTCACCAATATATCAATTATTTATAAATATTATATTATTAAAATTAATCACCTGAACATTATTATTATTTTATTATTCCTTCTAATTATATATTTTAATTATATTATAGAATTATATTATATTCATTACATATATAAAAATAGTAATAATATGAAAACATCGAATACCCAAACACTTACACACCACAACACACACACAGTATCAACACACACACCGCATCAATACTTTCACAACACTCGCTACTATTGCACCACCCAACTCACACACAACACCAGCACATACATCACAAACAAGGTACAACACACACCAAGTGTTACAAGCTATAATGATAGTATGCAACTTTTATTACTTTTTCACATATTCAAAGTCTGACAAAATTGCTACTCCGGAAAAAGGGGATTGAGATTTCGGTCACTAGACTCTCAATAGTTAAATTATATGTAATAAAAAAAACCGTGAATTTAGATATAAATTATTTACGAGTGTGTGTGTGAGAGTGGTGTCTAAAGTGAAATATAATACCCACTCGCACTAAACTTGTAGTTATGTGTTTGTATGTGGCAATAGGTTGTGAATCACACCAACTGTTTTAAGAAGGAGTTTTAGTCGAGGCACTTTTCTTGTTGGTCCATTTTTGTGAAGTTCAAAAAATCAAAAATTTAATATTATTAGATATTTTCCTATTGTAATGTTTTTCTCCCTGGAGACATGTAAAATTATTTTTTTTCATAAATAGAGGTGTTGTGAGGCATAATGCCAAAAAAAAGACGAGGCAGTAAATCGGTTTGAAATAATTGGAATTTTTAAATATTGTGTATTTATAACGAGAAGAAGTAGTGCTGAAGTTTAAAATCAAGTGCGTTAAAGATTTGTTGGACGTATCGTTGTTGTCGAGCTATGTTGTGTATGGGTTCTCTCTGAAGTTTTTAGTGGTGTTTTGTATCATGGTAGCTGCTCTTGTAATAAACTTTAGAGATGATATATAGATTCTCCTAATCCATCCAATTCAGAATATAGTGAGATAAATTAAATATGTTGAATATTCCGATAAAATACAAATATGTTAATACACTATAGGTCATGATATTACCTAAATAGTGAGAAAAGTGTATTATAAACAAAAGTGATCTTATTAAAGACCAACGAGACTCAATAATAATATATATCAATAACTGAATTAATAAATAGATAAAATCAGATATGGAGAAATGAGAAATAACATAAGACGAATGGGCAGTAAATTGCTAGATGGATAATTAGAAATACTCACCTTTATAATTTGTAAATGCGTTCTCGTAGAACACGAATATATTAGTGAAGAATGATTGATGCACTAGACGTCTTTCTCAAAAAACGCGCCATCTTTCTGATTGGTAATGTTTTGTATAGATTTTTATTTTTAAGTTACGTCCTATAGATTTCTATCAACTCGAAGACATTAAATTGTAAAATATGTGCTCGTGAATAAGTAAAAAGTCTTTTAGATTGACGGCATTTAAGATGTTATTAGAGAAGGTTCCTGGGTGTGTCATGATAGTTATTTTTTTTTTACGTTTTCTTCATTTCAAACAAACTGACTAAATCTAATGATGTAATGGAATTCCCAACTAATATTTAAGGTCCTATTAATCTCTCTCTATAGAATTCAGAGATTTTAGTCATCCATTGAAAGAGGTCGTCATGCTGCGATATAAAGATTTTATTCTCAATTTTTTACTAATTTAGACGACATACCCACACCTATCCCCACCCTCTCTTGCGAACACCCCTTTGCAAGTCTCGTCGATTTCAGGAACCAAATATTCTCTACTACACAAACCCTCACACGATCACGTAACAATAAATTTATAGTGTGTAAAAATAATTGAATTTAGTCCACTCTTACTGAGAGATAAACTCTCTCAAAAGCTCCAGAATCATCTATAATAGAACACAAAAACCAATAACGAGAGACAAACACAAACTTAAACAACATGTTAACAACACATAGAGAGACTTAAACAAACACAAAATCGCACACACACAGTATCCTAGTACTCGCAGTGATGAAATAAACTACCCTTCTATGTCTACTTAAATTTTGCATGAGTTCTGTCAGCTTCAGCAAATAATTCAATGTGTTTATGTTATGTTATTAAAATTATACAAAAAAAAGAGAATGATACTTGCATACCTTTCAAACGTTGTAAAAGATCTAATTAACAATTCACATCTTAAATCATTCAAACTATAAGATACATAATTTTAGTATAACAAAATAGATGTTTACGAATAGAGAATTAATCCGCAGGTTATATCGTAAGCTTTTAAAAAGCTTTAGAAGCAATTAGATGAGCACACACGAGTTTGGATTTAATTTTCCTCGATCATATTATATATTTAAAGAAGGATTTATTTTAAACAAAAAAACTTTAATCGTTAAGTCATATAAATAATATTAGTCAACTCTCAATGCTAAAACAAGTTAATGAATAAAGGCATTTTCCTCTGACAGCTTAAGTATTCAAAAGGTAAACGATCAAACATAATAGAAATTGCAATATAACTTAGGATCAAAATATAACAAGAATATAATATCGACTCAATAATTAAATTAAAATATAAGATCTACCAAAGAGTCTAATGAAAAACGTGTAAAAGGTGTTATAAATTTAATAACTGTTGGAGGGACCTGACATGTTTTTCAAAACTTGATAGCACAGGAAAACATATAGGAATTTCACCAGTAAAACTTCTAACTCAATTGCATATTTATATTAATTCCCAAAATGTCCTGATTTAGCTGAATTTTCTTAATTTTTTAATATGCTGAGTAGATGTGGTAACTTCTGACAGGGTAGCGTTGTGTCCATGATTAAATCATGCTTCATATCAAACCTACCTTTATTGACTCATGTATAAAATCTAAATATTGAGGAATTAATAGATAATAATAGATAATTAATAATAAATAATAATAATTAAATAATATAATAATAATAATAAAATAATAATAATAATATTTCTAAATACTTTCAAAATATCAGCATTTATTTTTTAGAACATTATGATTTATTGCTTTACATCAAGCTACTAAATGTACTTTCTGTCGATTTCTACAGAAGATTATATATTTCTTTAAGGTGATCTAATCCTCAGAATAAACATTAAAACTATTGATTTAATAAAAGGATATTACAGCTTTCTTCCGTACACTTCGGACATTTTCAAGGCATATAGAGAATAGTTGTTATTTTTTATATTTTAACAATTTTATTGATATATAGTAAATATATATTTTAAATAATAACAAATAATTAGAATAAACAAAATTAATTAATTTTAAATTTAGACAAAGTTACCTACGTTTGACCCTTTTGTTATTTTTAGAAGAAATGTTCACACAAGATATTAGACTATCTTCATTATATTTATGTTTAATTATTCTGTGTGTGTTTATGTTTCCTTAAGTAGCAATGAGTTCCCGGAGGCGCCAATTTCCGTAAAAATCCTTCTTTCTTTTATTGATGGAGAAGCCCTCTTTTATTGCTGTTGTCGAGAATTTTTGTGGTGTGCTCCTTAAAATGTGAAAAGTATTTTACTCGGGCTATACTGATGCTACGATCCGGTATTAATTAAGCAATAATTTGATTATTCTTTATCTTTTCTTTATTAGTTTTAAATAATATTTATATTACCAAAATTGTAAATATAAAAATATATACAACTTTCCTGTGTCTGATCAATGTTTTTTTTCAGAGCGCAGAAGCTTACTGAGGTACTGTTTTAAGATCAATAGTTTTATTTTTATATTCTCCTAAATTAAATTGATGACTTTCTCTGTGTGGACCAAAAATACATTTTAGGAGGCTTGAAAATAGCAACAAAACATATGTTGTGGTATTTATTAAATAAAAATAAATAATTTAATAGATCAAAATAATTTATATTAATTTAAAGATATATAATATAATTATAATAAATATAATAATTAATGTATAATTCTAAATCATAATAGATTAATTATCATTGCGGTTTCATGTATTATTTTTTCATCACAAATACAGTAATTTTAATAATAATTTAAAAATAAAATTATTAATAAAATTAATAATATGTGCTCAATAATTATTAATTATATGAATAATATTATAATTGGGAATAATTATTCATAACATAAACTACATTTAAATATATACTAATAATTATAATAATAATGATTAATAATAAATTTATAAAAATAAATATAAAATATATATTTTTAATAATATATTTTTAAAAATACTTTTTAAAATATGAATATTGTTCTAGTTATGTAGTCACCAATAAGTAATAACATAATGGAATTTAATTTAAAAATAGTAAACAACGCTAAATAACAACATTTCTTTAAGATACTTTATTATAAATAATTATAAATTAAAATTATAAAATGATATTTTAGAATGATTAATTTATAATAATTGATATCATAACATAAATAAATTATAATTATCATTAATTAATCATATGACTGTAGATGATTGTTTTTCCTGAAAATTTAGTAACAAGACACTTCCGAAATACTTTATCAATTCTCAAAGCACTTACACTAAAAATAACATAATAAGGACTATTATATATAATCATGAAAAGCTATAACGAGATAAGTAATGTAATAATAATAATAATAACTAGTAATTATTGAAAATATATATAAAAGCACTATGAATAAATTCCACAGGTGAGCCTTAATATTCAATATAGGTCGAGCGGCTCTCCAAAAACATACGTCTTTGGGTATACTGAGAGCTGTTCTTTATCGCTTGGGACGTGTGTGATTGGCACTAGTGTTTAGGAGCAGTGTATGCCTCACAGGTTAGTTTATGACATAAAAAACTCAAGCAAACAGAAACTGTGCAAAGTCCGATACTGTATTCAGAATTCCCCTCACGATGTAACGAAGAAGTATAAATATCTTCTCTTGTGATCTTCATTTCAATTTTTTATAATTATAAAAGAAGAGATGAGAGAAAAATATTTGTATGGAAGAAAACAGTACTTAAGGTATATAATGCAAGAGTAGAAAAGGAAATATACTGATGTTTAACGTACATATTTCAAATCTCTCTAAATTTTACAAAATTGCTACCATAAAGACTTTATTCATCGAGCATTTAAGATATCGTCTGATGGACCCTTTTTGATAAAGAAATTAAAAAGAATAACACAGAATTTAATAAAACAATAATAGTAATAGACACGAATGTCCCACTGGACCGGGATTCACAAATACTTCCAAAAAAATTTCCATACACAAATTATCCCAAAAAGAACAACAACTGTTTATTAATAATCTTTTATCAATATTAAAAGACTTACAGCTTGATGAATGTGTAAAAATTTGAATTAGCTTATCTAAATACTAAATATTATTGACTTGTAATAAAACTATCAACACAAAAGCATCAATGCGTTGACTTATGAACATAACACATATGTTATATTCATAAAAATATTCAAAGTAATTATTAACACAAGAAGTACATTTAAAGCAAAAAGACATCCAGGCGAGAAGAAGAGCGTATATGTAAATTTCGTACTATAAGCCATGATGAACTGAGCTCGAGGTGCTTCTCTACTCGTGAGAGCGTCATTTCGTGTAGGATTTGGCGGTTTGGCTCAGTATGTGGTAACGTTGTTATGTTACCGAACTCTTTCACATATGTTTCTGAAATAGTGAACTGTAACGCCTTTCTTTTACTTGTCTATTTTATCAGAGGATACACAACCGAAGTACGCTTCTATATCATACATATGAGAATAATATTATATACGCAATAAGTATAAACCCGAGAAGGCATAATTATTTTAAGTTCTTATACAACACTTATTTATAAAGAAGAAACCAAATATTCCATAAAAAAATTCCTTTTCTAAGATGTAGAGAACAAATGGGGGTTTAATCAAATAAACAAATAAAGAAATAAATGTTAATTTTTGGCAGCGATTAGCCTATGGTATATTCTGCCAAACAACCAAACTACACATGCTGGAATAGTTCCATGAACCACTTAATAAACATAAAAATATAACGAAATGTCCAATTTTAGTGAAAAGCTTTGAAACTTTTGTTTATCATTAAAAAGTTTTCTCTATGTAAGTTAACTTTAATCCTAACTTATATAAAATTTATTACAATATTATATTATATAGTTAAATAAGCTGTTTATTGAGTTTTACACTCTCACTTGGGGTTTTCATCTTTGTCAAAATTGTCTTGCTTGATTGTAAGTTTATAACACAAATATATCCTTGAGTGAACGAATTGTACCGAAATCTGTACGGACTAGAAAGCTTATCAGGTAGATCAATAATCAAATACATTTTGACTAAAATAAATTGTTTTATTTTATTCAAGAAAAATTTTAAGGGAATAAATTTCTTAAATATCATTTTAGTTGAAAGAATATTTTTTCAGGAGGCTTGGAAAAAGCATCAAAATCAATACACTCATAAATAAAATGTCACTCGACAGTGATTGAGATTTTTAGAAACAGATATGATAATTATCCATAACGTTCGATGAAAGTTGCATGAATATACCGTATATTATTATTATCTTGATATAATTTTACTATATGATTATTTTATTTGTTATAGTGAATATTTAATAATATTTAAATGCTTAAAATTCTTTTGTCAAAAATAATGATATATCAATAAAATAATAATATAATAACATGAATTATATATATAGATATTAATTGATATATAATGTTTCTATTGTACTACAATCCCTTCTCATGAAGTTTTGAGAACTATTCAGCAAATGAATAATGTATATATTAATAATAATTATATATATATCATTAAATAATATATAATATTAAAAGATTAATGTTATTTATTATTATATTATTATCTATATTATTATTATTATATTATAATAATAATAATTGTGTTATGAATAATTATATAATTATATACAAAAAATAGATATAAATGTACAACGCAAAGAATAAATATAAGAGTAATAATAATAATTATCATATATAAAATAGAAATCAATAATTAATTAATAATAATAATAATCCTTACTTACTGTGAGCAGTATGTTGAAAGATGGAGATATATTGGAAAAACCATTCTTCCTTCTATGAGTTATTAGCCCACCCCTTAAAAGTGAGTAAATTGAATTCCATTTAAGGATTGTTAAGTAAATATTTCGAAAAGTGAGGGCTGTTTTTATGATTATGAGTATAGAGAAATTCAAATCCAGTGTATGTCTTCAATAAGCTATTTCATTATTCGAAAATTTTTTCTGAAATTTTGTAACAAGTTGATGTACAAAGAGCAGTCTTTTGATTTCATATGCATGGTTTGACATACTTTAATTTACAATTGCTTTGTTAGGGGTTTTTTTAACTCAATATAGTTAGCAGACATTGTACTGTGTTGAAATTTATTTAGTTCAAATGGTTGTTATTGGAGACTTCTATTCAAAAAAACTAGGTCAGCACTAAGAAATGATTTGTTTTTTTAAAGATTATCTATAATAAAAAAATGCAAGGACTGTGTCATATCATTAATTGTCCTAATTCATATTTCTTTTTACGCCTCCTTTACTAACAGATTACAGCTTGTCAATTTAATAAATTTATAGTATAATTGTTTTACTAATGCTAAAGATTTCCTCAGTATCGAAACTTTTTATTTCTGTTCTATAAATTTAAAGGGGTGCTTAGTTTATATTTATACAGTTTAAAGGCTAGAAGAACTTTAACATAATATGTACTATATATATTAACACAAGTTAAATATATATTGAATTATGATATGTTGTGTCTAGCAATGTTTTTACTGTTTATACATAAAAACTGTATTTATTCTTATAGATAATCAATATAAGTTTAATCCAACTAGATCATTATAAGCATCAATTATAGATATCTAATATTAAGTATAATCAATTATAGATAATCACTAAGTGTACTATAGAATAGTACTAATTTATGAACTATAGGTATTAATGGTAGAATGATGAGCAGTTTGATATTTATATTGATTATTTACTGATTTTTATCATGTCCTTATTAAAGTTATAGTAATATATACAAAAATAGATTCTTAAGTTATGTATTACTAATTAATATAACATTATTATAATAATATGATACTTTTTAAATTGTTCACCCTTAGAGAGATAGTGTTTATCTATATTAAACGTGTTGAAGACTTCAAGCCGATGATACTAGTAGACAAAATTACTGTGAATCTTGGAGACGGATTGCACACAAAGTGCTAAAAATATCACAATATATTAAAACTTAGCATAACTTTGAGTAATTATTTTATTCGACATCATATCAGTTATCATATCATAATCACGCAGTCGTTAGTAAATTTAGTTAGAAATATAATATTGTTTTTTATAATATTACACTATAAACCTAATAATAAATACAAACTTGTTAAATTATGATATAAGTTTAGTTAAAACTCCTTTAATATATGTTACGATCATATTAAGTAACGAATTAGTGTCTTGGTAATCATTACAAGTAACCTGCTGTCAGTTCCAGCGTTTCCTCTCACAGAACTAGATCACACATATTTATTTAGGGAATTCGAAACAGTGTATTCTAACAAGCTAAAGTGCATACTCAAGATATTTAGATAATCGACAAATCATAGCTCCACTTATTATCACGTGTAGTGCAAACACAAGAGATCTGAGCAGAGCCATAGTACTGATTCCTAAAAAAGTATATTTATGTGTACTGGATACACAAGTGACTTAGTTGATTACTATATAAACTCTGATTTTATTATTAATAGTATTTACTAGCTCACTCACACCATACCATTGTCTTTAGAAGTACATGATGAAATAATGCATATAATTTTAAAAGTTAATAATACCATCTATTATTGAAATAATAATTTATAAAAGTTTTATTATTTAGTCTATATAAATATAAACACACAGTGATAAATACTTAATATAGATAACAGAACACTCATAATAAAATCTTTGTGACTGCTAGTAAAACATAGAACACAAATGTGGTATCGACTTTCTCTTTACTATGAAAAAACTTGAGCTATATGCACATCGTGCTTAAAAATCACGTAAAATAAGCATCGATTTAACCACCAAATCCTCGAGCATTCAGTAGATCAATAAAAATACATTCCAAAACATACAGCACTTATTTCGATATATGGCATACTCACACACCAAATGAGTCGTATAACATCACAGCAGTAGAGTATATTGAAGAGCATACATATGAGTATGATTACTAGATTTTAATACTAGGATATATATTTACTGCTTTAAGGTATGTAAATATGCTAATATTTTAAGTGATAAAAATTTTATATAAAAAATGAATCAATAATTGTATTTTTTCAGTAGTAAAATAACACAGCTATATTTTATAAACTATTAATATAAACAAAATAAATAAGAATATCTTCTTATATTAACGTTAAAGAAACATAAGATCATGTTTATAAAAGTAAAACAAACCAAAATAAATAAATTAAACAGTTTTATGTGACTTATTATGTATTATGTTATTCATTAACGTTTCTTTTTCATTCTCTCTTTTATAGTATATCAATATGGTAAATACTAATATATTATATGTATAGTATATAGTAGATCAAATATACATCAATAGATCTCATCAGTATTACTCCCTAATAAGTTAGTATAGTATAAACGGTAATCTAATCATATAGTATATTATAATCTTAGGGTACTGTACGTATCTAGGTATAATAATAGTCTAAGGAGTACCCATCAATATACCATATGGATTAGTATGTAAATACAGCATCGTAAATCTACAGTATATGAATAAAAATTATATATAGTATACTTACAATATATTATATATGTTTATATATATATTTGATTATTAACTGATTATATATTCATACTGCTTTAAATATAGCTATACATACTAATAATAGGTAATGCTCGGTGTAAATAATTAACTGCAAATTTTCACTTAATTATATTAAATTCACTAAATACGAGATGAATAGTAATAAGTATTATTTTATATCTTTACATCATAATGAGTGATATAAAAATAATCTCTCAGAAAAATCAAGAAGTATCGGAATTAGGGAAACTAAACTAAATTAAAATATTATAATAAAAAAAGTTTATTTATATATGCTGTATGTATATTATAATGTTATACATAAGAAGTATATACTGTGATAATAGACAATATAAGTTTTTTTCAATTAGTCCGCGTATTACCTCAACTACTTGACATTTAATATATATATGGTATTAATAATGGGTATATATATATATATTATATATAATATATAGTAATTAATATATATATTTCTTCCTTATATTATATAAGGATATATATATATAGTATATATATATTTATATATTATGAGTGTATAATTATATATATGTATATATTATACTATATGTAAGAGTATTTAGGCTCAGTATGATACTTATATTTTGATATGTTACTGATTATATATGGTAAAGGTCTAGTAAGTGTGTCGCTACTACGAAAATACTACTGCTGATTTTAAACTAATCATTTTGGTAAGGATATAATTGTACTGAAAAATAATTTTGAAAATAATAATAATTTATTTATAACAATATGTAATGAAAAAAAGTAAAAGAATTGATATATATATTGTTTTCACTTCACACTAAGCGAAACAAAGTATTTTTAATAGTTAGGCTATAAATAATCATGGAAAAGAACATTAAAAATGTATTGATACTGAAATAACGTATGGGAGAAATCGAAATACTGAGCAACTTTAATTATACCTTATTAAAATTTAAGATATATAAAGATGTGATTTTTATATATAGTGTTATTGTTGTAGATATATTGAATGTAGGGTAGCCATAATACATGTATAAAAGATACAAACTTGTTGATTTTTTTTATAGCATTTTTACAATTGTTAATATAACCTTATTTTTATATAAGTCAGAAAATTTGTGAATAATGTTATATGAATAAAATGGGGGAGAATATTCAAATACAAGGGAAAAATTCTTCTTTCAGTTGTGTCAATGCTAGCAGGTTAGAATAGCAGTGTTTATACCTGTGGAATTTTTGGCTGACATAACGCAAAGGCTTGTCATTACAAAAATGTACTTTTTTTTTATTTGCATTGTTATATGAGAAATCTAAACTTCAAATAAAGAGCATTCTTAATATAAGTCAACAAAAAAACGTAGAGTGGTTAAGTTTTTGTCGAGAGATTTTCATTTGATTCCATATTGTGCATTTAAAATGGAATAATTTGATTTCCCTTACGGCGTTTTATGTTTATTACTTTTTAAATCTAAACAAGGAATAAATATAGATACCGACGTTTTAGTAGTGTAATCCCCGACAATGATGGCAGGAGTCGAGTCAAGGGTCTCTCGGTACCTTCCGTGTGGATCACGACCGGGGGGGACTTTGTCCCCCCCTCTGTCCCCTGTCGCGCTCGAACCTAGCTAAAATGGAAATAGAACATTTTTTTGAAGATTTATGTGCGACCGGAAAATTTAATAAAGTGGTAAAAGTGAAAGAAAAAAATAAACCATAGGTTAAACTGTTTTGAACAGCACTGAAATTTTCGCGCATGATTCCAAGAGGTTATGATAGCATTTGTTTTACTTTAGGTGCTTTGCCGTTTCTAGGAAATGATGTTCAGCTTAAGACACTTGACCCATTATATACGTAGTTATAGTATTATATATATATATAGAATGTGGAGAATATATTATATATATATTTATATATTATATATTATTAGGTATATATATTTATATATATATTATATATAATTCATATATATATTATATACGTTATATATAGATATTATAGTATATATTATATCAGTGATAGCGCATTTTTCAGAAATATTAATACTTCTTTTTTTTCTTCTTGTAATTTACAAAATAAAAGGTAAAAATTAAATTTCTCAAAATATTTAAGTTTCATTTAACTTTAACTTTCGTTGGTGCGACATTGACGTTCTAACTGTGTCGAACCAATATTTATATATATACTATATATATATATATATAATATATATAATATTATATATATATATAGCTTATATATATTAATAATATATAGTATATATATAATATATAAAAGTATATATATTTATATATAATATATATATATATTAGCAATTAGATATATATTTTATATATTTCTATAATATATATATTATATATTATGATCCACCTCATATATATATATATATATATATATATATATATATATATATATATATATAATTTATATATATATATTAGTATAGGGTATTAAATTAGAGAGTGGACTAATAGTATATCTATATATACTATATATATTATAGTTTTTTTAATACTATATAGTATATATCATTATTCATGTGAGCTGGATGGCTTGCGTTTCTCTGAGTCATGATATTTTTAGGTTATGTATTTACAATATTGTTCTGTAAATTTTTCATGTCTAGTCGTGTAAAAAAACATTCTATGAGTAAATCTAACTAACCTGAGTTTTAGTAAAGTATTGTGTTGGTGGTAGGCGTTTTCACCTTTTCTATTATCCTATTTTTTATTATTAATTGAATAGTTTTAATATATATATTAAATAAGTATTAAAATAATGTCAAAATGATGCAATATTATAATAATAATGTTTTTTTAAGGATGTGTGTGTAAATAATAACTCAGATAATAATATAGTAAATATATATTATAAAGAATAGAAACTGAACACTAAAATATCAAATAAAAGTTAAGTTTTAGTTTGTAGTTTATGTATATATATATATAAGGTAATACAAATAATATACATCTTATAGTCTTATATATATGTTATTTAAATTATATATATATACTATTTAATCTAGTTATTATTATATATTATATATTAGTGATGCAGGTATTATATATATATTATAATTTCACATATATAGAGAGTTACTATGATGTAGTAATATATTAATTACATTATATACTTATATATTATATATATAAGTACTATTAGGTCATAATATAGTATACTATAATATAATATAGTACTGAATATGGTATAATATATTATTATTATAGAGGTTAACGAGTAGTTAATTTTGTTTTATTATATATCATGATTTTTAATACTGTTATTTATACTCTATCTAGGGCTGTTGAAAAGGAGTGAGAGTTGAGTTAAGAGAAGATCGAGGATAATGAGGATTTGATTATTGAATGTATGAGATAAAAGACCATGAAAGAAGAGAGATGGAGAAGCCAATACAAGGTGTTAATTAGTGGAGTGATAACAAAAATATGTTTGTAAAAAACGACAAGATATGTTTTTAGAAAGAATAAGTGCAAATAGATCTTTATATAAAAACCTATAATATCACAAATAGAGGTTATTAATAATATTTTATTGTTTTAAGTGCGTTTATTTCTCAGAAATTTGGGCTCATAAAAGAAATTATTTATCTAATTTTAATATAACATAAAGCGAGACACAAATAATTGTAGAAAGAAAATACTTATTCATATGTGGAATCACAGTCGTGTGAGTAAAGCTCTCTAAATATACCTCAGAACTGAAAAAATACAAATTCGAAAAGTACTCTCGAACACGTTACAGAAAAATCAACACGAAATTACATATTTATAATAGCGTATAAAAGCTTGTGATTATTAGTGATTAAGTAGTGCGTTTTCCCCCCCTGCTGTCCCCCAATTGGCGGATTCGAGGGCGCCTCCAAATATTAATTGGAATTAGTTTTCAATTATATAATACTTATCATTTTCTCAGTATTTAGCTGCTTACTCAGAGTCTCTCGCGCTTGGGATCATAGAGGGGTTTGTGCGTGAAAAACTCTGTACATTTTTTATTTGTAGATTAACTCTATATAACTTTATATTTATTTGATCTTAGTAGGAAAAAATAATGTTTAAAGAAAACAAAACAAAAATAACATGAAAAAGTTTGTGTTGGTGTCTATCAGCCCAAAACTAATGCTAGCTGTTCGTGAATCAATGCACTCAATAAGTGATCAATTAGATTCACAGAAATGAGAGTATATAGTCATAAGAGTTGGTAGTGCTTCGCCCATAATAATGAACCAGATGCCGCCGCCGAGTTTGATCGTTTGGTAGATTAATTTGAGCTCATCAGTAATCTTTTATCTGATAATCTTTCAAATTTTTTTTAAGGTATAAAACATGAAAAGATAATTTTTTTTAGTAAAAACATTATTTTAAAAGAATCAATAATATTAAAAAAGAAGAATTAAAAAAATAAATGAAAACATTGGATTACTAATTAACCTCTTAACAATTTTTAATACAACCACTTTTGTCTAAATTAAGAAATCAAAAATAAATAAATCTCATGTCAGTTTTTTTGATTTGTTGCGTTTGGTTATAAATTATAAAAATAG
>JABUQX010061887.1:0-66968 GCA_015478945.1 Trachelipus rathkii
AATTGTTAAATATAACACAAGAGAGCATAGTTGTTAGATGGAGGGTTGGGCTGCAGCTTTTTCGTTTATTTTCTAGGTTAGTTCAGGTCTTGGCAGGGTCCCGGTTGGGTAAAGAAATAAATTGATCTCTAATAAAAGTTTTAATAATGTCAGTAGTTTCTCATACACGATGCAATCTTAAAACGATGAAACAGTGTTGTGGTTAGGTTATTGGATGAAACCTTTATTTTTTTCAATTCATTAATGGTTCAAGTTTTGAAAAGAAAAACAAATTACGTTGGTAAACCAGCCCTCGAGGAATTCAATATCGACGAAACAGAAATTCTATTAATCAATCCCCTGGTCAAGTTATTGCTGAGATGGGAACTGATATATAGCGGGTCACATTCGATCATTGCATGCTGCAGCTCTGAAAGCGTATCTGAAAAGGGTATTTTTTAACCAACCGGGGTCGTATATATACAGGAAGGGGAAAACAAATCAAAGAATTTGAAGATAAGAAACCCTTATTGGCGCTTTTTATTTAATCTGAAAAAATGTTTTTCATTTGAACAACGCCAGGATGATTATACAAAAAGACAGCCTAACGTTTTTTTTTTTTCTTGTAAATCTGCATGAAACATCACTACTTTGGCAAGCACGCATCGATTTTATATCCGTAAAAATGCCAGAGTTTTCGAAATTTAATGACATTGCTTTTATTTATCTTCGAAGTTATTATATTCATTATCTCCAACCTTTAGATCGATCAGTGTTCAAGTTAGTCAAAAACAACCTCTATAGAGCAACTATCAAAGCATCTTAAAAACGACCCTAGTCGCTAATTATCAAGGTTGGAATTTGGAGAGGTTTTAGGTAAGTGTTGTGGGAAGTTAGCAACACCAGGGAATGCTGTCTCAGGAGTTAGGGTCGAATAGAAATCCTGTCGCTAAAAAACTTAGTCGTGGATTCCTCACTATAGGTAATGGGTGTTTTTAAAGAATGATGAATGTTGGAAACGTTATCATAAGAGTGTTAATTGGAAACGGATCACATATTCTCACTTTCTAGGCAAGCGCTAAAGAGGTGGGCAGTAGACTTCTAAGGACACCTTCGGACCGCGTGATTGTGTTTTTTTCGACTTCTGGTACTCCAGAGTTTTGCTTCCCCTCTTTATATAGGTTGCAGCGTCTCGGCCACGTGCTGGTGGTGGAGTGAATGTGCACAACACTGATATTCGCTGGCATTCTCTGTCTCTTTAAAAAAGGGCAAAAAGTTATTGTATAATTAAGGAGAACCATTAATACAAAATGTGATTTGTATGTAGTTTTGGTATTGTAAAGGTACTGGAGATTTAAACAATTGGTGACTGAGCGCGGAGATTCTGACGTTTGGTAGTTAAGACAGCAAGCGTTAAAAAAAATGATTACTTCCAAAAAAAAAAAAAAAAGAAAAAAAGTAAAAAAAAAAAAAAGTTGTTGGGTATCTAGAAAATAAAAATATAGATAGAAATTTTCTTCAATATTATTTATAATTATATTGAAATTGATAAAGTATAACTTGCTTTATTCTAGTATAGGTAGATTGTATACGCTCTGATTAAGCTTATATAAATGGTTCTGTTAAATAATATTTTGGTATTTCTGTTTAGAATTTATAATTTTATTAGTCCAAATTGCAAAAAAAGTGCATAAGACAAAATTTTATACTTGAGGGTAACAATGGTTTTTAACAGTGATTATTTTGCATAATATTAATGTATATATTTTTAATTGTTCCGGGTTCAAGTATCAAACATACAGAGTTCAGTATTCATGACAACCTCAGATTATATTTTTAAGAAGGAATACGTCAGACTTTTTCGCCACAAAAGGAAGAATAGTTATATCATCTGCACTGTATCCTTGTAAACAGGAATATATATATATATATATATATATAGTAGTAATGATATATATATTATAATATTATATATTATAGTATTATATATATATTGATATATATATATTTATATATATAGTATGATTATATATTTATATATATAGGTTATATCATTGTGAAGTTGAGTAAAGTATTTTGAAATTGTCTTATATATATCTATATATATATATGTAGTATATATATTATAGTATATATATATATTATTATATATTGTATTTGATATATATATATCTATAGTAATAGTATATATATATATATTGTGTGTCGTGTGTGTGTGTGTGTACGTGCATGTGTGTGTGTTGTTGGAGGCGCGAAACAGATTTTTAAATTTTTTGATTCTAAAGATATAAATATAACTTTTGAAAAGAAAGGGAGATACATTACATATTTTACTTTTTTTTCAGCCTTATTAAGTACTGTTTTTTTTTCGTTGTTGTCTGTTGTTGTTGTTGTTCTTGCTTCTTCTTCTTCCTCTTTCCTTTTACTTGCTTCTTCTTCTTCTTCTTCTTACTTTCTTCTCTTCTTCTGTCTTCTAATCTTCTTCTTCCCTTCTTCTTCTTCTTCTTTTCTCTCTTCTTCTTCTTCTTCTTCTTCTAGGATCGTGGAGTATTAATTGAATAAACGATTTAACCAGTTTTGCGAAACAAGTGTGAGGCGAAGCTGTTAAAAAAGCCAATAAAGCTCTTGGGATTTTTTGCCAGAAACTTCGAATATAAATCTAAAATAATCAATACTGTCCTCTCTATAGAATAATCTGTAGTTAGCGCCTCATCTGGAATACGCGGCAGTGCAGTTTTCGGAGTCCATACTTCAAAAAGGACATGAGAAAAAATTGAAAGAATTCAAAGCAAGGGCACCAAATACTACCGAGACTGAGAGGTAATTTCATACTATGGCAACGACTACGCCGAAATTAGAAAATTAAATACAAATTTTTGCCTTTTTTATTACAAGAAAGTTAAGAAAATTATAGAAGTCTTCATAATTACTAAATGTTTGAAAATATCGATTCAGGCTAATTCTTTAGATATGAATCTTTAACGATATAACAAGAGTAATTGGGGCATTAAAGCTTTGTCATAACGCAGTTTCAAACCAATCTAGCAAAAAAAAAAAATTCACTGACGATGTAATTGAGAAGTGGTATAGTTTATCTTATGAAACTCATGCCATTATGTATTCATGAGAAAAGTTTAGATAACACAATACTGCAAGTAAAATAGATCTACTGATTTGCAATTCATTTCTATCTTCTTGTATGCTAAAGCGATGAATTGCGATAAGGTGAAATAAACAGACACTATTGCAGCTCATTGGTGGAGTAAATGTTGAAAAGTACAGTCTCGTAACGAATTATGGGCGCGACTGTATATTGAAACAGGTGTTAATGCTTTTACCCCTTAGAGTAAATTTACCGCATAATGTTTACCGTTTCTACGCGCTCTAAAGTCAGTGGTCGCATTGATTACACTATCAATCTTTAATTTGTAATAAAGCTTTCGATGTTCACCGCTATAGCAGGGGTTCTTTCTTTAGCGTTCTATAGCCGGTGACATCATCGCTCACATTATCATAATATTTTGGTATAAGCAATTTTGAATGTCCTACCAACTTGGGAGGGTTTTTCTAACGTTTCTACGCGGTTGACGGCTTCATCGTTCATCACTATGTCTTAATTTGTAATAACAGTTTTGACTTTGATCACACTTAGAGGGTTATTTCTTACATTCTAAGCCGGTGACATCATCGATCACGACTGCAAATAATATTTTGTAATAACAGTTTTGGGGGTTCACGCGTTTTAGAGGTTAATTATATACGTCTCTAAAGGTTAATCAAACGACTCGGCAACAAATTCGAGTGGATAGTCAAAGATCTATATTGCTAGTCGGTAGTATAACTGTCGATCTCTCAGTAGTTTTATACTGAAACTAGCGCTATCATACTCGTCGAGGTTCAAGACCCTATCCGAACCTCCTGATGGATAGGGAAGGTGATTTAATCGATCACACTGAAAAAATCTTGCCACATATAATCACAACATATTTGCACTGAGATGTTTGATGCTTAGAAACAGAATAGATATCAGGACTGAGCAACCTATATGACAACACTTTTTTTATGGGCGAGAAAAAAAACCAAGTGGGGCGGGGCACCATACCAACACACCTATGACATAGACTTGAATAGACTTAGAAAAATAAAACTGTAATAGAGTGGAGACCTCATGTCACCACTCTGTTAAAAAAAGGGGATTTAGATAACTAGATAAAAAAATAAGAACATATTTATAAGATGTTTGTTGCAAAGAAGCAGATCTCCCTTAAGTGAAGCAAACTCACATGCTACATAGAAATAGGTAAAATAATATACTAATTTCGAAAAATACAAAACAGGTTTGTTTTTTAAAACAGCAGTCGACAATCAACAAATTAAATCAACAAAATACTTAGAAGATGAGATGTCTACTAGCCTTGAGTGTACTGTAAAGTATTTGCTAGTAGCTGGTTTTCTGTAACAGTAAAAAGTGCAAGTTCTTCTTCTCTCTTCGTTATATTTTCTATCTTCTTCTTTCTTCTTCTTCTTGCTTCTTGTTTCTACTTCTTCTTCTTCAGCTCTTCATACAGATAATAGGTACACCTAATTCTTCGTCTTACTTTTTCTGGATTCCATTCTAGGAATCACGTCCATAGACTTTGTGCAGATTATTGACTATTTAAGTTGCATGACTCCTCTAAGTGTAATGAGTCTGCGGGGTTTAACCTGTGATTCTGCATCGGAGAGCGTTGTTTTCATCAATGTAGAAGAGATTAACCTATCAGTATATTCTCCTTATAGTATACATAGTATATATATGATTATATACGATTATATAGTATATATATATAGTTTAGTATATCTTAACTATCAGTATATATATATATTATATCTATATATATTATTCTAATATATTATTATATATATATAATATTTTATATTTTATATAAATGAATTTTTAAATGAATGAGTCACGTGGACGATTTTACTCTCCATGCACGGGCTTCGAGCATGGGAAAACTCAAGTCGCAGAGTTTAACATAATCGGCGGATGCTCTAAGCCAACTAGGCAATCCGAATCCTCAAACAGAAACGTTAAGCTTAGTTTTTAAGCAATTATATATCATATTCAGCTATATATATAGTATATATATTATATCTATATATCTATATATAATAATATTATTATATATATATATATTAAGCCTTCGTTATATATATATAGTATGTATAGTATACTATATTACTAACCTACATGCGCGACTCCCAGAAACTTTTTTACAACTCGCACGTGCTCTCTCTCTCCTCACTCGTTCAATGTTTCGATCCTTCTCTATATATTATATATAACTGCGTTTTCACATTATATCATAATATATATAATATATATTCTCTATTGTATATAGTATACTCTATAGTATTGTGATTTTTTCTTCTTGATGTATTTATTATATATACGTATGATTTAGTTTATGTACTATTGTATATATGGTGCTATATAGTAGAGTTCGTATAGGCTACCATATTATATAATATAGGCTAGTAGTATGTATATATAGGTGTATACACTACACTACCTACTTTCACAGTATACAGTTTAGTTATACTATACGTCTATAACTATAGGTAGGGGCATACAACTCGGGGACTGTTGCGTTATCAGGGTACTATTACCAGCTTATCTGGCTGGCCGTATTTATATTATATATATAGCTTTGTATTAGATAGCCTGACAGACAGATTGGAGACCAAAAATTTTCTAAAGTTCAAAGACAAATTCATCAACACGTTCACGCAAAGCTTGTCGAATTTTAAGTTGAGGTTTTTAAGAAATCTTAGTGGGCAGGCCTTCTTGCAGTGGGAATGTCCAGGGAAAGCTTGCCACTAAAGAATTTATCTTAAGAAAACCTAGGACTTAACGTTAAACTTACTGTATTTCTGTAACGTTAGAATTTTGTTTGGGAACTTAGGGAAATTTTTGCTCTCAAAATCTGTCAAGAGCTATCTAATGCTAAGTCTATATAGGTTATGGCATACTGATAGATATACTATAGGGTGATATATATTATCTTTAGGTCTTAGTAATATATATCATGGCTAGGTGAATAGTGTATAATATATATATATATATATATATATAACGTAAGAATATAATATATAGGTATATATATGGGGATATATTAGTAGTCAATTAGTGTATAAGAGGCGTGAGGGTATAGTTAGTTATATAGCTATATTTAGGTATAGTGGACTAGGCGGGCCTAAACTAAAGGAGGAGTGTGCGGCATTCGATGATAGCTCTCGAAAGAGCTAAGGTGGAGGAGAAATGTGTATGAGAGTAAGTATGGAGTCAAGGTGGAGTACTGTGAGGGACTCGCAAAAGAAGAGAAAGATTGGTCTTTCTGTGTGAGTTTTGATATTTAATCTCCTATACTGAGCGAGTGTGTCGGGTTCCAGGGAAGGCGAGTGTAGCCGTCAGTGAAAGCGACTTAGTCGACCGTCGTTAGAGAGAGATGTGGTGTGAGTGGCGGCGTGCGTGTATGCAGGTGTACAGAGAGTAGTTGTTACGAGATATATATACTCATACGTGACGGAGCTGATGGTATTTCTGCAGGGGGCAGGGCGACACGCAACCATACAAAGAGCGGGGGTTTCGGAAGAATAGAGGGGGAGAGGAGATAGATAATACCCGTCGTCCCCCGAGGGAAGGATCCTCATTTCGTTGTCATCTTGTGCGGTTCGTCTCGTGACGGCGCTATTCTTTTAGTTTGAAAAAAGATGTTTTGTAGTATACTGGGAATCTATAGTTATTAAAGATAATCTACTCTTCACGTAGTTTGTATTTATGGTATCTTGTCATTTTGGTACGTAGTAAAAAGAAATATAAGGCTAAGTTGTTTTTTTTGCATTTTCAGTGACTTTTCATAGCGCGGGTTACTCTATCATTTGATACTCTCTCTCTCTCGTCAGCCTCATCTTAGTTGTCGACATACCTTCGCTTGCTCATGGTTGCGTCACTTTCGCTGTGATGTGTCATTTCATAGTATATAGTATTATTACTAGCTTGAGGCAAGTCCTAGTTCTTTGTGCGTGAGTGGTACTACTGGAGGTGTTAGTGGGGTCTGTATTCCTCCGGTGTTACGTATGTTAGGGCTTGGGGGATACCCGACTAAGTAGTGAGGGTAGTTAGGCTCAATAGTACCTGTGAGTGTAGCTTATTATTTTGACGTATCGGTATGCGGGTAGGTGATAGGGTAGTGATTTATCTAAGCGTATATAGTTAGGTATGGCAGGATTCGTAGTGGCTGGACTATGAGTTATGATAATATTGAGATATCATTTTGTAGGCGAGGCGTGATATAGTTGTAGTTGTGTCGCGCGTGGGCGGGGTCTGACTCCCGCGGTTAGAGTGACTGTGAGTACCATAGGAGAGTGGTTCTGCGGTGCTGCCGTTGAGCTCCGAGTGTGAGTGAGTGAGCTTCTTGCCCTGAGCTCTGTTCCGCTTATAACTGGCCTGTGTATTGTGAGTGCCGTGTAGGTGCAGTGTTGACGTGACGTTCTTGTGTTGACCTCGACATAGTTCTTACGTCAGTCAGTTTATACGCTTGTATATGACTTATAGTTCTATATATAATATATATTATATAGTTAGGTGATTGTTCTTGTCGCTGGTAGGGCCTGTGAGCTATTATATATATATATTTATATTAAATGCTCTGAGTTTAGTCTTTCTTCTCTGTGGTGATAAATCGTGTTTCCTTTATCTAAAATATGTTTTGTATAGTTAATTCCATGCATTAACTGTCATATTTAAAAGTTACTTCTTAAATTCACTAGACACCATCTGCGCAATTGATTTGGGCATAAACTGCCGCAATTTTTAATGGGTTTAAAAGCGTTATTTAAGCGGTTATTCTTCCCTTTTTCGTTTAATTGTTTTTTTTGCCCATAAAATCTATTAATATTTATTATGTAAATATTTCGAATTTATTTTGACACACTTTTCGCAAAAAACTAAGAGAATTTTATCGTTAACATTATGAAATTTGCAAAAATAAGATTCGTTTCTATAAGTTAATTCGTGCTGAAGCACGAGTACACGAGTGCATTGGCATTTTGTGCGATCTTATATATATTATGTCTATATATATATTATAGGTAGTATAGGTATATATATATATATAATATATAAGTATATTATATATATATAAGTATTATATAATATATTATATATGTATATATATATATTTGAGACTGCAGCTTAGTGAAAATGGAATCTTTGATTCGCTGGGTATCGCATGCGATTGAAATTAAAAGGGTCTATGAACTGGATGTTGAATATGATCGCTGTCTTGGGCATTGGTCATGTTACATATATTTTTTCCGTTACTGCGTAGCTTACTTTGAGGATAGACTTTGTCTTTAATGATTGAGTCTCAATTGACTTTTTCAGTTTAGATGTGATTCGATCGGAACGCATACTTTATTTTGTGTGAAGGATTGAAAATGGCTGATTCTCTATGATTGATGTAAAGAAATTTTATTTTGATCACTATTTTTCTTAAGAACTTTCTCATCTTCATTGTGGCATTATTGTACTCTACTTTGTTACGTCATAATTTCAAAGAGTTAGTTAACAGATTTGTTCTTTTTTAAATATTTTCTACGAATAAATGCGGGGTACTTTCTTTTCGATTTAGGTTTTTATATGGTAATTCCAATTTCTGAATAGGTTAAGTCCGAGGACGCGTGTTTTTTGCGGATTTGTATACTAATGATAGAAGAAATTGTCTGGAATGGTTTGTTGGTTTGTTTTTTTACTCCGCCTTGAAATGAAGTACTTCCTCGTTAAAAATAGAAAATGTCGAATATAAGGAAGAAGAGGATTTTTTAAGTTTGATTAATGTTTTAAATTTAAAGTAGCATAAGAAATGTGCTACTTTATTTTCTTTTTTTTTACTTTCATATTTTGGAAATGATCTGAAGTAAGCTATTTGATGATCGGATCGTTGTGGCGGTGTCCACGGATGGCCTTTGGTCAGGCCGTCCATGTAGTTCCGGCTAGCAGGATTAGAAGTTTTCTCCCGTCCGTCCGGTTGATTGCCCTAAAGAAAAGAGGCGAGTAATTATTTTTGTGTAAGGGGGTTACTCGTTTTTCCTGAAAAAGAGAAAGATACAATAATAAAAATATAGGCAAATGAAAACCATTTATAAAGTCGGTCACGACTCGTCTAGGACATAGACTGTCGTTTGGAAGAGGCTTGGAGCTGAGTAACGTCCTTTTTCATCAAGCCTGCATTTCAAAACACAGTTTAGTAATTTTCTGACTGTATTATCAGAGGAAGTACATTTTTTTTGACAGCGCATGTGCATCCCTGTAGAAATTAATATTAGGTGATTTTATTGCATGAGCTTGAAAGACTAGTAATGAATTTAAAACAGAACTAAACGAACCAACATTATTGACCTACCTAGAGAATGACGTGTAATCACCTGATAGGTTGTGAAGTCGAAATGAACATGCTGCATTCGCTTCTCGGATGTTCATGGAATGGTCAACATTTTGAAGTGTATGCGTCAGAGACTCTTGAGCTAATCATTGATAAAATTGTGAAAGTATACTCAAAATGGCACTGAGTAACATACTCCCTGTGCTTCGACCTGGTTCTAGGGATATAAATTGACTAAGCATGCCTAACATCCTCTTTCTACTTAATGATTTAGTTATAGATTCTGGATAGTCCTTGGAGCACACCAAAGTTACAGGCTATTAATGGTTTTACGAAGTAGACGTTTATGGATAGCTGTGGGCAGGAGCTATGATAAAGCAGAAGGAAAGTAGATAACTAGTCATGTGATACAATTAAATATTTGATCGTGTACAGAAGTAGTTAAGCAGGTTGGGGGAAGCTGGCACATGTATTAGCCCTAGAATGCGAACGTTGACTGTTTGTATAGTAATCATACTCATCAAGTCGGCACATTTGAGAAGCCACGCTGAATAAAAAAAGTTTTTCTTAATTTTACAGTGGACAAGTACACATACAAACGTGTAGGCTTGGCGTGTGACGTGGTGAACTGTGTTTTGTGTGCGTTACGATTTAGTTGCTGTGTTTGCTTGCCGTCGTTAATATTGAATAATTGATGTTTGTTCCGTGTTTCTATTGCAGTGATGTATAACTTCAATGATATGTGATTTTCGTTCGAAGTGAATTCTGGTTTCGTCTTATTTACATTTCTTGTTTTAATAAAATTCTAGGACCAAGGTAGGTTTGAGACTCAATCCATCATCGGTTAAATCTTGTTATATTAGGGGCTGGCGGATAGACTAGAGCTAAACTTTGTCATATATATAAGTATATGTATATTATATTTTCTTCTTATAGTAACGTATTATTAAATGTGATATAGTATAATATATATATGGGTCCGTCAGTGTAGTTATGTATAGGGGTTTATATAACTATATGAGATGCTATCAGATAGTAGACTGATATATATATGGTATAGCTAGATAAAGATAGGTGTATATGTACATAGTATATATACTAGTGATGAGATAAGGTTGAGATTTTGGTTTAACGCTTTCGTTTTCTTCTTTTCTCCGCACTAACGACTGAATGTTGTGGTTGTGTTATCCGTTTGTGCATCTTCGTAAGCAAGCGTCTCGCCTTTTAGCATTTGAAAGATCGTAAATACTGACTGAGCTATTGTTTTTCACTGTGGAAGTCGACTCTTGAGCCAGATTTTAGGGATGATATGTTTTACAAACTTCGGCTTTCAGAGTCACAGCACCAAATAATGATGAAAAGTTTAAAACCCACCACACTGTTTATTATTGAAGGTTTGGAAACTGGAGGAAGAAACAACAGGGTGTCTAGGGAAATGTTGTGAACTTTCGCTTGCAAATGGGCCACAGCGTCTTAAGACGATAATGCTTGTTGATAAGATAAAATAGCGGGTTCGAGTAGCAGGTACTCGATTGTGAGATCTACTGATCATACAATCGCTTAGCGGTAGAGTTCTGGGAGAAGAAACGATCCAAACGCGATATTGGGATGTTTATCTGCTTGCGTCTAAGGTAGGGTGTGCTTCAGAGGCTATTATTCCTGTTAAAACAGAAAGATGGACGTTTCTGTCCGATGCACTTTTTTTGGCTTGGCTCCGCTTTCTCTGTGGGGAAAGCTGAAAAGCGAGGTGTCGAATCGGTGCCATAAAGATCATGATTTCTGTCTGTCTGATGATATGCATTTGAACTTGATAGAGAAATTTATAGTAGTATGTTGGCCAGGAAAAGTATCAAGGTCGAATGCTGATTCATAATCTAATTGTTCTGGTAAGGTTTTTGCTGTTGGAGGATGATCTAGTTAGCACTGGCTATCCTATCAATCATCCTGATGGAGGATGGCTCTTATGTTCAAGATTATTTTTGACTACTAGTCAGTGCTAGTAGTTGTTAATATGTTAGTATGTGTGTGAAAGGAAGAAATGTGATGGAGAGTTGGTGGCTTGTGGAAAATTGATTCTTGATTCTTTGATCTTGTTTATTCTGATAAACGGAAGGCGAGTCTGTAGCAAATGCATAGGGTGAATGAACACGTCGGTAGTGTCCGAGTGATTTTCAGGAACTCTTCGTGAGAAGGTGATGAGTTTCGAGGTGAGAGGAGGGTTGGGGTTGAAATTGGATTTCCGTTTTTCTGAAGGATGAACGAAATGTCCATTGATAATGGAATATTATGGGATCCAAATTGAGCGTGTATGAGATGACTTGGAGAGAATTCATTAAATATTATCCGCATGATATGGTTGGTCTTCTTAATCGTGTGGGGTTTGGACAGCTCTTTCGTTGTGTTGTTGATGTCTTATCGTTTTTTCGTAGACTGGGTTGTCGTCTTCCAGAAGATTCAGATACAGTGCAATTATTTTATGTGAGAGTGGAGTGAAGATTCTGTAGTTCTTTTCGTTGTTTGTCTCGCATGGTGACTTGTATGTTGTTATCCGTTTTGTATCTTCTAGAAGAGCGCGTCTTGTTGCCGTCGAAAGATTTCAAGTAGTGAGGTTATCCTAATGATCTACTCCGTGGAAGTCGTCGTCTTCATCACTTTAGAAGCGTAGTGGTTCCACGGCGTCCGCTGCTTCGGTATTATCTTATAAGCCACTCACATGATATAGAGAGGGCGAACGGTCTCAAACTATTCTTAGTTGTATGTTGATTATGTGATTCAGGGAACTTTCGATGATAAGAGTATTACTTTGATGAATGGTTTGTGTGGCAGCAGGCGTAGTGCTATGAGATCAGCTGTGTGTTGTGTCTCTCACATAGAGTTTGTGAGTGAAGTGAGAGGACGAGTGCTCGTTGTGCCAGAGTGGTGGTGGTGGTGGAGAGTGGACCCGCGTTGGTGAGGACGAGATGGAGAAAGAAAATCGGACGCAGGGTATCAACAATCTCTTTGTTTGTATAGGTTCAGTATACAGTACCCGTGTAGTGATGGTGTAGGAGGTGATGAGTAAGCCATAGTAATATGTAGTTTATGCTACTAGGTAGTATGTCAGCTGTGGTCTTACCGGAGTGTATACGTGAGTGCGCTGAGCTATTAGTGAGGCTTACATATACCTACTCTATTGTATGGTGAGGTGAGGTGAGTGTGAGCATGTTGAGGTGAGGTGAGTGGCTATTATCGGATGGAAGTGAGGTGAGTAGGGACGGGTACTGAGCGTCTTCCGGCATATCTCTTATATATTGTAGTGAGTGCACAGTTAGTGAGCGTGGAGTATCTCTGTGAGGTTATATGAGCGTGAGTTTACTCACAGTTATCGTGTGCAGGTGTGGTATTCTTATTCTTTAAGGGTATATAGTGTATTGGATAGTGATATATTAGTTAACGTGAGTAGGCTCTCGTCCTGTAGTGATATGTGCACAAACTACTTAGTGTACTTAAGGGTGAGGGCGCTATAGTGTGACTAATGTGAGTGTGAGATCTTACTTCGGTTGTGTAGTGAGTGAAGTTAGGATAGAGTGTGCGAGCTGTGAAGATGATCCTGCTTCTTTCACTGCAACGATGAGCGAGTGGTGTGTAGTGTGCGTGTGCATTGTTCTCTTCTAGTGCAAGCTATATGTTTTCACTCTTCCTACGATCATTGAGATGTATTACTTATTCAGTTATTATGAGCGTGAGGTGTATAGATTTCGAATTGTCTTGGTGTGACAATCTCTTCCACTCGTATACAAACGACAATATACTGACCTTTACTCACCGTTGCGCCGGCCGGGTGGTTTGGGTGGGGGGTTATTTTTGTTTTTTTTTGTTTTTTCTTTATTCGTTTATTTTTGTTGGTTGGGTTGTTCGTCGTCTCGGTGTGGTTGAGTATAAGGGTCCACGAGGACTGTTTCTGGGTGGAGTTGTAAGAGAGGACTGGGTTCTGAGCTGAATGGGGGGGCATAATCAGATCGTCATAGCGTAGTCTAAGTTCCTTACAAAGTGGGATATATAGCTAATTTATTTCTCCTAGTTAGTTTAGCAGTCTACTGAAATACTTGAATTGAATTCTATTGTCTATAGCTCAAGGCAATTACTTCAGATACCAAATAAAATATTTTCAAGAAACATGCTAAGAAGCAACAATAGAGGTTGGAGCAAAAGAGATTAATGTAAAGCAATTAAAGCAATTCAAAACAGTACAACTGTCTGAGAAGTTTTCATCGAATTTCGAGTACCTAGGAAAACACTGGAGAGGCGTAGTTAAAAATTAAAAGCGTAATTAAAAAAGGGGTAAGATAGTTAAGGGTTCACTGGAGAAGATGTGTTTATTACCTAGCGAATATAAGGAAAATCTGGCCGACTCATTAAGTAAATGCAAAAACAAGGTTCCCTCTCTCGAGAGAGACGACTTCGATCATTGGCATACTGTTTCGCTTGACAACTTGGCGAGAAAACACATAGATTTAAGATAAGGTTGCTGCAAGTCTTTTTCTATCTTGGCTCGTATAATATGCTGGCATTTCCATGAGATGTTTGGTGAAAGGTTAAGACCGTGAAGGTTAAATCGTGATTAAGGTAAACCTTTTTTTCGATTCGAATTTAGGTGGCCAAGGTTTTGGAAGAAAATCATACTGTACTTTGATAAAGCTAGGCGGTCTAAATTCAATTGTGCGAGCGAAATGCTTAACCTTTGAATGGTCGTAATATTGACCACGCTGCGGTTTGCCGTATTACAGAACGCATGACTAAGTAACAAATTTAAAGTATTTTGAAGATGGAAGTGGCCTATCAAATTACTGCTTTTTGTACATATTCGGGAGAAAATAGATGCATTTGAGCACACAGATAATTTTTACATTGTTCTGAGACCGATTGGTGTATTTTTTTGTAAAGATCGTATTTCCTCTCACGAAACAGGTAATCCTTTAGACAACGGCACTGCATCATTTGGTAATGCCGTAAGAATGATAGAGTTTGTCGAAATTGTTTAATGGAATTGAGCTTGCGGTTTTGTTGTCTGCTCAGTCAATAACTAAATTTCACATCTTCCAGACCTTCAGAGTCTCGAGAAGCCGTTCACTTTAGTCAGAATATGACGTTTCACAGCGCAACCGGATCAACCGCATCTTAAATAAGCGACCCGTGAGGTTGTTATAGTATTCAAGTGTTGCAGAGTTTGGAGGAGCCATTTTTAAGGGTGATTGTGTGGAGGGAAGTCCATTGGATCGAAGCGCAGGGGTTGAATGGGGCTTGTTGTAAGGGCTACTGTTCAAAGGGTCCTTGTCAGTGCAAGTGCATTCCGGTCGTGAATCGCGCACTATGTGAATTATTAACTGGGGTGAATCACTTCTGCGATGGGCGCCTTGTTGTACATGAGTTGAGAGAGCCGGACTTTCTGCCAGATTGTCAAATAATCTAGGCTACGAAATGATACTTATTGTTATTTCTGAATCACGGCTCTGCGTTTCAAGCATGAGCGGACCAACGCCTTTAAGGGTCAGAAACTACCTTAATTAACATTGAAGGTCTGATTCATGCTATTAGGGAGGCAAGTGACTTTAACTATCAGGGAACAGTCCATGTTCAGCGGGAGCCCTGCAGGATACCGTTTCCTGGCATCACCCGAGAACACGGAGAAATTTTGGATGAAAATGAAGAGACATAGCGGCGCACCTAAAATCCTATAATGACTAGTCAATAGGAGAGATAAAATAGAATTTAAAGGTGGGCAGGATCGAGTCGACTCTTCCAGAGAGCAATTCTGAAGAGGAAGAACTCAAGCTAAATATGTTTCCTAATGAAGGCGATGATTGTCCCCATCTCTCTTTTATAAAGTGGCGTGAGGTTACGTGAGAACATGTTTTAGCAAGCAATATATACGTTATAAGCTGACCTGAGAGGTTAAGTGCTTACTTTGCAAAGGCTGGTTGCATGAACATGCTAGTCTTCATTGAGGGGATGTACGTCGTCTGTGTTAATACTGGGAGAAATTGTAAATTGGAAAACTTTTGACTTTAAATGTGTGTTGACGCAGCTTTTAGTTAATGCCTTGAAATTTTACAATGGGAGGGTTTTTCGTTGTTTCAAACTGGGAGAAAAGGAGGATCTTGATTTTTAATGTGCTGGCGGGTTTTGTATTTGGCTCGTTTGGCAGGGCTTAATGTGTTAAAATGTCAACCTAGAAGAGAGACGTTAGTATTGTGTTGTGAAGTAAGATACCTCAAAATGGATATTTGCATTAATGAGTCTAGGCGATATCCCTTAGAAATAACTTACTTTTATATGATTACTAGTAGTGTATGGTTATTATATATATAGTATATATGATGATTAGGTTTTATAGGTATTATATATATATATATTATATAATATATCAGTATATAATATAATATGTTATTATCTGTTTATGGTGTAGTTAGGTTGATATATATACCTATAAGGTATATGTATATGATAGGTTAGTTTGAATACTTGAGCGTTATTTCCTTCGTAAAAATGGGTTGTGTTTTTTGTTTTATCTAAACATGTTTCCTTTGCTCAGTTTGAGTTTGCGATGATTACTATAGTGATATTTAAAATCCTATCATTCACAGACAAGCCGACATCGGTCCGGCCATTTCGATTTTGGGCATGACAGTCTACACTTTCGGCCATTTTTAATGAGTTAACAGCGTTATTTAATAGCTGTTATTCTTTACTTTCTTTCGTTTTAGAGTAATTGGGCAGTAATCTTATATATATTTGATTATGCATAATTTTTATGTTATTTGAGCCAATCTTTCGCAAAAAAAAATAAGGACCGAATTTTATCGTGACATCTTATGAAATTTGGCAAAGAATGAGAGTCAAAGGTTTTAAAGTAATTTATACTAAACATCAGCATCAGCCCGTGTGGTAAATTTTAATTTTGTCCTTTTATATATATATATGGTATATGGTTTATAGTATATATATATATAGGTAGGTATTACTATAGTAGTAGTAGTAGTATGGTATTACTATATTATATAGGGGTAGTTGGGTATTGAACCCATTCACAAAACATTTCGCACATGGTACTAGTATACTATATAAGACGTATATTTTATATAGTGTTATAAGGTATATAGGTATTTGTATTATATCTATGTTTTTGAGTGACTATCTCGAAAACTATTTATTGTATCTATATGTAGTACGTGGTGGTGAGTAGTATACTATGTAACCTAGTAGTATAGTAGGTATATTATATATTATTAGGGTACGAAACAATTTATAGTTATATGTTATATATATAGTATGTATTATATATAGTTGTTTACCGAAGATGAATATATTTTAAGCTTATCCTTACTAATGTTAAAATCTATCACTGCTATGAATGGGTTGCAATCCTGAGAACAAGCGTGCATTGTAAGAGTCGAATCTCAGCAATGGCGTATTTCGCAAAATATCTTCATTAATTGGTCGAAGAATCAGTTGATTTTTGAAAGATTGGTGCGAAAGATACGACATGTAGATTAGCTAGAAGTTTAGTTTTTAAAATGTGGAAATAATAGATACGAGTATAGTGAATAGAAAAGAGATTCTCATTATTTGTAGGTTTTGAAAAGTCGTATAAAAGAGCCCTAATAATGAATATATAATGAATTGCAATAATATAATATAATATTAATAATCAGATTATGTGAATAATAATAAATAACAGATAATAATAATAATAATAATCGTAATTAATTAATGAATTATAATATTATTAATTAATAATAATGATTAATAGTAATAGATACAATTTATAATAATTATAAGTAATTAATAATTGAATAATTAATGAGATAATAATGAATAATAATACTCATAATAATAATTTTAAGTAAGTAGATTAATTTAGATATTTAATGTGGTTCGATGATAGTAAACAGTGATGAACTTTGTCACTGTTTTTATAAGAGTGTCAATGTACAAGTTGGTTGTTACGAGGTCGAACGTACAGTTCCCTTAATTGTTTTTTATACTAATTGAGAAAATTTCTCCTCATTTTGGTCTCATGTAATAGTATTTGAGAGAGTAATCCTAAACAGAATGTCCCTGTTCGTGTTAGCCGCCTCGTGGGCCACCCGGAGTGCGGTTGCATCGCCCGGTGCGTCAGATCTCTCTTGTTCGTCCACGCCTCGGCGCTTGATGTTTCATTGTTCAATGATATTTCTTGGCCGCTCGTCTTGCCTTAGTTACTTTTTTGGTCCATTTTTCAAATATCCTACCTCTACACTTCTGTTTTTGGGGCGGTTGCCTTTTCTGGAATTCCTAAAAGTGATCTTTGTCTGGCGGTTATAGGAGAGTATTTGCCTACTGTTACTTGTTCGCTAACGGTAACAACCTCTTCACTCATTGTATATCATTGCATTTGAACTAGCATCTTAGACACTTTCGGAGGCTATTGTCCATGCCTCTTGGCGTCACTCTTGCTCTAATTTGTATGGTCTTTAAGCATCGTGCTTTTTCTTGGTAAGAGGATGCTTTCTAGCTCTCTCCCAGAGGTTAAAGCTGAAGAAAGTTTATTGTCATTCTGAGATGGAGTTAGTGCCTTCCAATGTTCACGAAACACTTTGAATTGGTAAGACGCGACTTTGTGTAGGAGGACTTACTCTTTCTCTGTATTTTTGCACTTCAGTTATCCTGGGTCCCGTTACTGCCTGGAGAAACGTGCCTCAGGTAAGCGCTGTGTCGGAAAAGTAGGAACCCCACTCTACCGGCTCTGACTAATCTTCAGTCGAGTTGAGCGAACGGGCCTTGCCGCGTCCGTTTTGGCATTCAGATGCTTTAGAGATCAACACTTAAAGGGGAAAATTAAGAAATAATCTTCATATTTGCTGGAATGGGGCTTTCCTCAGATCGTTTAGTATGACTGAAGTAAAGAATGTCTCTACTAGTGAATTCGGCTTTTTTCGTCGCCATTTCTGTGATTTTGTGGCCTCTGCTTGGATTAGCAAGTTTGGTTAAACGTTGTTTTTGCCGTGTGGCGGCGCTAAACATATCTAAGAGCTTGCGCCTTTGTGTAGGTCTCGTGGTCATAGATGCTTTGAAGGTGTCTAAACTTCGCCATTGGTGCTGCATATGTGTCTTGCTCGTCTGGGGTGAGTTCTTCTTTCTAATGTTCTTTTCTTCCGCATTCTATAGCAGCTGATTGCAGATGGATACGTTATAATATACTGTTTCAAATACTATAAATAGTGTGGTTTCCTGGCTGAGTTTTGTTTCTAGATAATCCAGCATTTTCTTACTACTTTTCATTATGGACTTTCGCTCCTCGCGTATTGCTTCATCACCATGATCCAGGCTTCTGATGTTCTATCCATGAGAGGTCATATATAGCTATGATGATGAGTTTTGATTATATATATGATGATGATATATACTATATAATATATTATAGTAGTTAGTAATAAAACAGAAATATATATAAGTCAGGTTGTATTATATATGATTATATATAGTATATATATAGTAATATATATATATAGTAGTTATATATATATAGGTATGAGTAGTTACTAGTATATATATATATGTAGTATAGTATATATAATATTAGTCTAGGTAATCATTTTTTTCACTATTTTTTGGCTGAGTCTATTAAAAGAACCAGCATAAGGCATCAACAAATTAATATGACATAGATTAAAGTGTTCAGGAATTTGTTGGAAACATGACTATGGTGTTCTATGTTGTTTATATTGTATATTGGAAAACAACTTACGGGTACTGTTATCCTATGTGCTTGTTGGTAAGTAAACAGGTGTGGGGTTGTTAGTACAACAGTCACGAATGTCACAGAAGATAAACACAATAATAATATCTGAAAATTACTTATTATTTTCTTAAAAAGTTGGTAAAGAATTAGTTGGGAAGAAACACAATGATTAAGGAGTTTATTGTATTTATACAAGGTAAACAGAAAGACACCACTACCCCATTACTTCATAGACTCTCTGCAGCATTATTTTTAATTTCTATCCTGAAGCATTCCATTAAAATTTTCTTTTCTTTATTTTGTAATTTTAACCCATTGTCTAATAGGAATTTTTCAGGTGCTTCAAAAATGCTAATCCATTTTATCATAATTTTCTGAACAATTTTTTCAGGTTTGGCCCAAATTTGTGGCCAGATCTACCATTACAAGAACCCTATTTCCTTCTAACTCTCAGATCTAATTCTACAACTTCATTAAAAGTCCCTGCCATAGGAAAACCTACTAATGGTGTGGCTGGATTTTTCTTATATCTTTTGCACATTTTACAATTCTCACAAATCTTCTCAAGTTCATTTTTAATATTTCTCTTATACTTCTCAAAAAATCTTCCTCTTTACAACTATTTTCAATTTGATTCCATATTTGACCACAACTCCCATGTCCAAACTACAGATGCAGTTTTGACTATCCTTTCTTACAATTGACACTATCTTTCAGCCAGGCTTTCACAATTCAAATAGTGGATATTCTTTGTTTTGATAGTCTTATTCTTAGATGAATTGTTGAGTCTAGTTTACACTTCACTTCCATATCATCTAAATTCCTCATACGAACTACTCTCCTCTCAATATCCATCGCTAAACCCATCTTTACCATTGCTTCTCTACCTATCAGCCAAGGAACATCACTTTATGATTTCCATTCTTATTTTTACCTTCTTATCTCATCTCCAATTCACTATCTCTAAATTTAAATCTTTTCTCAGATATTTCTAGTTCTCTTTTCATTGTACTAATTTCTGCCGGGGATAAGTTGGTAAGTATCTTTGGTAGTCAGAATTGCCTCCACAAATATTTATTAAGCCTGTATTAAATTCATTGAATTTCTTCCAAAGTCATAATTTTTTATCTCTCTTCAATGACTGAATTTTTTTATCTGAATAAAGTTTTTTTATTTGAAAAAATTATTTATATTTTATTATTATTATTAGTTGATTATGATTATTATTATTTTTAATGTATTTTATTATTATTATTATTATGATTATTTTATATATTATTATTATTAATTAACGCTAGGCTGAGAGTGTATCTATAGTTATGGCACGACTTGTATGCTGATCTCGGGATCACTCAGAGAAAAACAGTTCTTTATCCGTACTGTCCTCCTTATGCTCTTAATATAGAATACAGAAAGCAGTTGTTTATTAAGGAACTTTTAGGTATGTATGCATTATTATTATTATTATTATTATTATTATTATTATTATTTATCTATATCTATCTATCTATCTATCTATCTATCTATCTATCTATTAGCCCTCAGCCTCACCTCAGCTTCTCACAAACTTGGAACAGGTTTTTTTGTTTTTTTTTTGTTTTTGAGAGGGGACCTCACCAACGAAGGGCTTATGCTGACTCTCTAGGCTGACAAAATATTGCCCTTCAGGCTATCAAGAGCTCAAGCCAAGTGAAATCATCATCATCATCATCATTATTATTATTTTTATTTATTTATTTTCTTCTTTATTCTTCCCACGGATCCCCACAGACTGGACTGGGTTTGTGGTATGCAATTATGCACTGTAAACATAATTGTTAGGTAGGAGAATATGACCATAGTCAAAAAGAAAGGCCCCCCCACCCCACCCTTAAGTGCCCGTCAAAGCCAAAATCCACCCTAGGGATTCAATCTCGGGTATGTCAGGGTTTATCCCCTGGGTCAGTCCCTCAACTATGCCCCCTTACACAACCTCCATTTACTCCTATTATTCACCATTATTCTGGCCTCTGCAAAATTCACATTTCTTTCCTTCAGAAATTCTTTTACTGACTGAATCCAATTTTTCTTAGGTCTCCTAGTCTGCCATTTTATTTATTTTAATTTACCAAAATGAAGTTGGATGCTTTTTTTCGATATTGTATTGCAAAGTTGAAATTTTTATCTTTAAACATTCGAATATGAAAATTAATAGGCCAATTTCTTTTCTCTTTTTACCATGAGTCTTATTAAGCATAACTTGGGTCTGATTTAATAACATTTAACAATATGATGCATCATTTGTTAAATGTTTTTATTGATGGTTTTGTAACTGAAACCACACATTTTAAATAATACCAAATAAACTGTAGTAATTTCGAAATTAGATTTTACACATCTGATGATTGAATTTCTTAAAGCAATATTTTATATATAAATATTAAAAATTTCCTTTTCCATCATTGTACTTAATATTTTTAAAACTTCTTTGGTCTCTACGTACAAAATAGTATCTACTTTTCATCAATGTGTTCTTGTAAAGCTGATAACTCCTCTTCCATTTATCAGATCTGTTTTTGAGTTATAAAAGCTTCATTACACAAGGCAAGAAGAGGAATGAGGAACCTATTTCATGAAAATTTTGACATTTTGTCAATAACATTGTTTTGCCTTAGTCTTAATTAGTCTTCTTTGCATTAAGAATGTAATTTTGGTTGAACCAGTGAGAAAGTTTTGTGACCAAGAAATCCACCCAGAAAATTAATGTCTGTTATTTCGTCACAAAGTAATATCAGTTCTGAAAATAAATTATTGAGTTCCTTGTTTTAATTCACTTGTTCAATAGCTTAATAAAATATTTATTAATCTAAATCTGCTCATTCGCTGAAGTTGCATTGCATATTTTGTGTGGTTCCTTGTTTATTTTTTTTTTTAAATTCTTAACTTTTTGCAGCAATTTTGAAGATGGTTTAGTGGTTTACTAGAGTAAATTTGTTTTTATTTATTCTTCCAAAATCTTTGTCGTCTTGTTGAGTGACCTCAATTTCTTCTAGGTTGGGTAGTTTCTTCACTGTAAGCGGTGCTGAGAGCCTGTAAATTATTTGCTAGCTCCGGTCTGGCCTCCGTCATTTTAAAGTACCCGTCTGACCTCCAACAATTTTAAATTTCCAGTTCTGGCTCCTCTTTTTAATAGTATCGGTCCGACCCACCTCCGAACTCTTTTTTTTTTGCATTAAAAAGTTTTTTTTTTTTTTTTTTTTTTTTTTTTTTCTGACTCCATCTTAAAAATTATTTTGCTTCGCGATTCCACCCCAAAAAATCTTGCAGTCTGTAGCTACGACTCAATCTCCGACCCTGCAAGCCCTGATTGTAAAGTCAGGTGATAATGCAGACATTAAGAGTTATCATATATAATAATATAGTATATAGTTAGTATAGTATTATTATGAATATAGTATATAGTTATATAGTTGATATATATATTATTATAAACGATATATATATAGTATATATTATATGTATTATATATATATATATATAATTATATATATAATATTATTTATATTATATATATATATTAGTATATATAGCGTATAGTATATATATATATGGTTATATATATTAATATTTATATAATATATGGTATAATTTATATATATTATATTAGCTAGTATATATTTATATATATATATTAATATATATATTATATTTATATTATTATATATTTATATTATATTTATATATATATATTATTATATTAGAGATTTATATTATATATTATATATTATATATATATATAATATATATAATATATATATATATATATTATATGATATACTGTATATATATATATATAATATCTTTTATATAACATACATATATATATAAGTATGATATATATATATAATATTTATATATTATTATATATATACTAATATATATAGTATATATATATATATATATATATATATATATATAATATTAAATTCTTTACTTCTCTAGGAATTTATTATTTTTTATTAATTTATCATCAATACGATATTTCTTCCAATTTTCAGGATATAAAGCAGATTTAATGTGTCTTCAAGAAGTAGATGAGAAAATTTATAACCGAGATCTTTCACCAATATTTGATAAATTTGGCTATGGAGGCGCTTATCAAACAAAAGGTGGGGATACAGTTGCAGAGGGCGTGGCAATCTTTTTTCATAAAGATAAACTAAGGTTAGCTTATTATTATTATTATTATTATTATTATTATTATTATTATTATTATTATTCATCTTCCTTCTTTCCCCAAATTGGGGGTGAGGTGCGCAGCATACACCGGAAACAAAAAAGTTTTAGAAGAACATGTAAGTTGAAAGGAAACCATCCCTTACCATCCCCTCCATACCCTTAAATGAGAGCTCGCCGAAGTAAAAAAAATCCGTCCTAGGGCTTTACAAGACCGCGACGGACCCTCACTGTGGTATCTTGTCAATATGGGGTTCATCTCTTGTGTCAGGTCCACAACTTATACCCCCTCAACGAAACCACGCGCGCATTCTACGCTATATGCACTTTCTTTCGCTCTGCAAGCTCGCATTCCTTTCCTTCAGACATTACATTACAGACTCAATCCATTTTTTCTTCTGTCTCACAATCGGTCAATTCCCAGCACACTCGCCACTATACATCCATTTACTAAACTGACTATCATTCATCCTTTTCATATGACCAAACCAATCTAATGCACTCTCTTTTATTCTCTCATTTACTCCTTTCTTTGCACCACACAACTCCATAACACGTTCATTCCTCATTTTTTTAATTCTTCTCACGCCTAATACTCCCCTAAGATTGTCCATCTGAACAGATTGTATCTTAGATCTATACCTCCTATTCCATAATTTCACTACTATACATTAACACAGGTAACAACATACCCTCATGCAAAGCTCTAGCGTACTCAGACTTAGTCCTTTACATTCCACGGGATTTTAATGTGCAGCCCAAGCCAACCTTCCTACATGCCAACTAACTATCCTCTGCATATGTTCCCGGTTTCATCCAGCATATATTTAAATATTTAATACTCAGAGACATTGTTAGTTGTCGACAAGATTCACTGCTTTTCACACCAAGGACTGTCCTCACTCACAACCATGACCTTACTCTTATCTACGTTTTCTTTCAAATCCCTCCTTTAATACACCCTGCCAATACTCTAAAATCCTCTCAAACTCTCTTCAGGTTCGCCACACAAAACCAATCATCCTCATTATGTATGGTGACACCCCCTGTGGTCATTCTTTCATCATTCTAACCATCAATACACTCGTCTACCTCCTCTAATTAATTTCATAAATTCCTGTGCTTTATAATAAAATATCTTAATAATTTCACTTATGGAGGTAGACCATCCACTTTCAGCTCCATTTATTCTTGCACACTCTTCACTATTGCTATACATATTTTGATTCTATTCAGAAGCTGAGCTAATGCCAGTTGAATATTTTAATGTTCCATCTATGCCAGTGCTTTTAACCTTTAAAATGTCGACGTTAGGCAAATTGTGGCGCTTTCAACGCTTTTGGAGGTGTTCGCAACGCTAGTCAATCTACAAGAATGCTCTCTTATCAGTTCAAACGTGGCTTTTCAACTCCTCATATAGATTTATTTAAAATTTTTGGTATGAGTTAGCTTTATTATATTGCTTTTGAAACGTCGTATAAAAGGAGTCTTAGTTCATGGTATGGTTTGCCGGACCACCGGATGCGGTTCTGCACACAATTTCAGTGACCCGGCGCGGCGCGGTAAGCAAAAATACTGGTGGTCTGCTGACCCTATGTTCTGGTAAATGAAATTTGAATAGTAAGTGTTATTTTCATTGCAGTTACATGTTTACTATTTTTCGTGTTAAATTTCTGATAGTTGCTTTGTTTGGCAAAACAGTAAAAGTTTTCAGATAATTTAAAACTTACAAGCCATATTCTGAGCATGATATATTTTATATTGTTTTTATACTTTAAGAAATATTTATTGGCCTTTTTTTTAAAAATCTTATTTGGACCATTATCATTTTTGTGCTTACGCTCGATAAGAAATGCTTACCCAGTTTTAGGACGAATTTCAGGCAGAAACGATCACGATTGCTCTTTTTGTTTACAAACAAATGGAATCAGCTGTTGTGATGGAGCACGTGGTTTTGGAATAAACGGAAATATAAAAAAATAACAGACTGGTTTTTGGGTATTACAATAAGTTGATCAACTTTGTGAATGGAGTTTATCGATTTTGGGGAAAGAAATTAAGACGGTCGAAAAGCTGATTTTATTGAATGAAACATTCATAAATTATAACGGACCTACCACGCGGCCATCTTGTTTGTTTACATTTTTCGTAGGAACGTGCTTAAATTTGGCAAGCATGGGAAATAATAACCTTACAGAATTAAGGAAATTCCTTACGTTTAGTGAGCATTTTTCACGATTTTGTGTAAAGTTTGACAAAAACAAACGCAAACTCGAGCTTACGTTTCGTAAGCACAAATGCAAAAACAAAAACGGCTTTAATAAGTGTTTATTCAGGCCACAGCATAAAATTAATATATGATGCTTTTTGTAGTTCTTTATTTTTTAATGATCAAATCTCATTTAACATAGTTTGAAGCACTCAATTGAAGGTTATATATATATATATATATTATATATATTTGCTATGTAATATATATATATATATAATATTATACTGTATAGTATATATAATATATATATATATATATTATGAGTATTAATAGTATGTATATATATATGCTATATATATATATATTATATATATATATATATATAATTATTAGTATATTAATATATTATTATTATATATATAATATTATATATACTTATATATATATAATAATATTTGACTAATAAGTATGAAGGAAGCTCTATATATAGTAATATATATATATATTATATGTAATACTATATTATAGTATGTATAATGATTATATATTGCTAGTATATATAGATTATATATATAATACTATATATTATATATAAGTATTTATATATATATAGGTATATATATATTTATATTACTATATATATAGTATACTGATATATTAAGGGTGATGTAACGTATTATGGTATCGTATCGGTATGGTAGTAACGCCATTTTTGATGGTATCGGTATCTGTTAAACGGTATTGGGTTAAAATGGCCGATACTTAAGCCGATACTTCTTACTTTTTGGGTGAATAATTATGAGGAAACTTTAGATTCAATAATAATAATTTGAATTAATATAAGAATTGCTAGTACTAAGTTATGTTTTTTTTTTTCCTCGATTTCTTTTTTAACTTAGATTTTTAACGTTTCCTCCAACTTGGTCTTTTGCGCAAAATTTACCTATTTAGGATAGCCATTTATTATAATTTATACAATTTATCTACTTTTTTTAGTTGATCAATAGTAATTTTTTTTGGTACGCATTTCGTGAGAGCGTGTGAGTGCGTGAGTGTATTTATAACTTTCTGGATTATTCATATTTTAAGATCTTTGTGAAATAGGGTTTTCTGCAGTGCCTATATGATAGCAAATTTGCACAGGCGTGGGCTTTCTTGATTGACTTTACCAACATCATGGCATGTACTTAACTCTGCATCCTAGAATACTACTCATCTAACTCTAAACTGAAATTTTTATGCTCTGTCTGGAGACCAGATGGCTAAGAAATTCACCTCAACTCGATATAATTCAACTACTTTATTTTATAATTTTCGTTTGAAGGGTGGTATGTGCCTATGTATAAATACTCCAAAACAGGTCTTGAGAATCTCGAATCTCCTAATTCGATGTTCTGTGGCTATAAATCTTTCTTCTTCCATAAATATTGGTTATGATATTGACTATGTTAAAGATTTTCTGCTTTTTTTTGATTACTTACATATTCTACGGAGACTTGTTATGATCTTCTCTCCATACTGAGGTCTCTATTTAGTGGGATTTCAATGTAAAACTGAATTTGTTGGGCTTCCTCTCATACTGATCTTAGTTGAGGGGAAGCCGAATCAGTTCAGGTATTCTAAGACGATCTGGTGCACTGATTAAATAACCACTACACACATTACGGATCGTCCAACGGATCTTGAAACACACTGTGAATATGTGTTATATGCTATTAATAAGCTCTCTTCTCTATAAATATAATCACTTTATCCTATCGGTAAATCTGACACAACCGTTATATTACTTTATTTATACTTTCTCTGCCAACATGTCCATCACTGCCTTATGCGGTTTTTCTGTCACTTTGATGGGCCGATTGGGGGGCATTTGCGTTTGCTTCTACGCTAACTATAATTGAAGTGACTGCTTTGACTCTTAAAACGTTTTCAGATTCTGCGATAAAGTGGGAACTGTCAATTGTTAATGGGATGAGCAGGTTCATTCCATCTTGGACTAAATCTTTTTCTCCTAAAATCATGGTCGATCGTGCTTGTTCCTGTCCATGTTCAGGCTAGAGTCAATACTTATCGGGTGTGGAACAAATTCTCGTTCTCCTATCATCCTTGCTAATTTTCATCAGCAGAAATGTTGCAGGGATACTTCTTCGACGAGCAAAGCGGACTTTCATTAAACGAAATGCGCTGACTTCTTTGGTTCTCCTACTGACGAAATTCTTCTTGCCTCTTTGCCAAAATCTCTAAAACTTCTTGTAAATCATACTTCGTCCTCCTCTATTCGCTTCTGAGTGATTCTGATTGGTTAATATCACTGAAAGGCTAATCACTCTTTTGGCCTCCTATTTTCCTTTCACTCAACCCTGGGTTTTAAAAATTTATCTTCTCTTCAGGTGTCCTATGCCTTTACCTGTCATTACATTTTAATCGGGTGCATGAGCTCCTGAAATCTATGAACGTTTTAGGAAGGCGGGTGGCCCGGATGCATTCCTCCGATGTTTTGAGGAAGTGTGCTACCGTGCACCCCCACTCGTTCAACTATATTCTTCTTTATGTCTCCATAATAGCACTTTCCCTCAGTGTTGGAGCGCGCATATGTCCCAACCTCTTCCGAAAAAAGAATGCTGCTCTGATCTTTCTATCGCCCTATATGCTCTCACTTGTATTCTTTCTAAGATCTTTGAAACCCTTGTCAAGTTTTATTTAGATCATCTTGAATTCTTCTTTCTTCTTTTCTATTTACCACAGTACGGCTTTCGGTGCTCGAGATCGTATGGCGATAATACTTTCCTTATTTAACATTTATGGTTTTCCGACCTCAGGAACTACTGGGGAATTTGTGTGGTGGCGCTTGACATATCCAAAGCATTTGACCGGTATGGTCACTCAGTCACTGCTGCTCCAAGCTCCCTCCTGGGTTTTCCTTCTTCTCTATGTTATTATGTATAGCTTATCTTTCAAATCGCTCATGTCGTCTGTTGTAACAAAGTGAACTTCTTTTTTCTGTCAATAGTTGGTGTTCCTAAGGGTTCTTTTTATCTTCTACTTTATTCCTGCTTTCATCAATGATCTTCTCACCGCTGCAATGCTACTCTATCCACTTATATGTCGATGACTGACCCTTCTTTCTTTACACTATGTCAATTCTGCTCCCTAGTGTCTTTTAGCTTCTAGAAGTTGCCTCTCGTTTTCATCTTTCCTATTCTATTCTTCGCTGCTGAAAGAATTTCAGGGGTGGGTCGTCTCAAGCTTTGTGAAATTTAATATCTTTAAAAACTCATCTCTTTCACATCTCTCTTTTAAGTAGTTAAGTTTCTATCTTTTTTGGCGGTTTCTCTCGTCTCTCCTGTTGAATATATAAACATCCTTTTATGAAACTTACAAAAATGTTTGAAACCTCATTTTGAACTGGTTGCTAGAGCGGACTCAAAGAAACTGGGAGTTTTCTGTTTAGAGGTGCGAGACTTTTTTTCCTCTTCTCAGTTCTCCACTATAGAATGGTCTCATCCGCCTTGTATGGAGTACTGCTCATATATGTGGGGGGCGGGGGCTCTGATTTCATCCGGCTTTTGGATAGGGTCGGTCAAAGGCCAAAAGACTTATAAAACTGTCTGTATTTCTAGTTCCTGTGACCCTTTATATTGCATGCGCAGATGTGGTGCTTATCCCTTTTCTATAGGTACTGTGGAGGCAAGTGCTCGATGGGAACTATCCAATCGCGTACCACCACTTTATGACCCCTCGTAGCACAAGGGGTGTGGTGTCCGGCACATGAGTTTTGTGTTGATGTTAGTAACTCCAGACGGGTTCGCTGCGGTGCTTCTTTTTTCTCACCTTCTGTTCGTGGAATTCTCTTTCATCATGTGTTTAATCTCATCAATTTATTTCCTCATCATTAAATAATTGTTGCGCTCATCTTGCGTAATTTTGCGTTAGATGGATTTTTGAGGCGTTCTCAAATTCAGACGCACCACTCTTGAATCGGGTTCTGCCGGAGCGGCGTGATCAACTGTAAAAAACTAATAAATAAAGGTCTAATGAAGGAGTCTCTTAATCTAGCAGAAACTAAAAGCTTAGATGTAGAAAGTGGATTTATTAGAATGACATTAAAAGAAAATATGACATAAAATCTTGGACGTTGACAAAAAAAAAAAAAAAAAAAAAAAAAAAAAAAAAAAAAAAAAAAAAGGACAGAGAAAGGTGGAAGCCACCTTATTCTGGCAACCCCCTGGGCAACAGCATGATAGTGGACGGATGGTGTTTAAGCAAGATAAACTTGAAGATGGAGGATTTGGATAATGTGTAGACTTTGATTAAGTTCGAGGCGAAATTTGCAATTGACATTATTCACCTTCAAGGAATAACCAGGGAACTTATCGTACAGATTGAGAGAAAGTCATCAAGGAGCAAAGATAATTCAAATTTTGCAGTCTGTGAATCGAAGAGATAGGAGGCTCTACGAAAACATTGGAGATGCTGCAGGGAATCCTTTCATGGTGGCATGAAAATGGGGCAAGGTTGTTCATTATTAAGTGTTGCAGGCACAATAATTATCAACACCTCCTTCATCCATCGAGAGAGAGCGTATTTATAGTGTTAGGTTGGTAGCGTGGTAAACACCCAAAAAGGAAACACTTGCTCGCAGATACATAGTGAAAGCTAATGTATTTTGCATCACAAAGTGTGAATTTTTGAATTTGAGTATTGATGGATTCTATCTTACAGGATGATTTTATTATGTCCTATGTTTGAGTATCGCGTTTTTTATTTCAACTTTTCGCTGATTAAATTGGGTTCTTCTTTTCATTATTTTTATTCTTTATGCTGGAGCTAGTTAAAGAAATCTTCTTGTAATTGTAATCATGTTAAAACACAGCTAGTAGTAGCTAAACTTTGTTATACTTACTTGAAATGAAAATGGAATATTTTTTTTAAATAAACACAACATAAAAAAGTATATTAATATATATTTCCAATTATTATTCTAGGTACTATTTATTTATAATAATATACTTGGTGCACGCAAACTACTGAAATATAAGATGACTAATATTTGAGTTGCCTACAGTGCACAAATGTTCTATCTTGTATTATAATATTAATTATAGTTAATTAAAGTTAATCGGTATCGGTATCGGTATAGGCTTCAATAAAAATAGAGTATTGTATCGGTATCGGTGTATCGGCTTTTTCTGGTATCGGTCATCTAATATATATATATATATAATATATATAATATATAATATATAGTATATATATATATATATATTGTATATTATATATATATATATATATATATTATATAATATATATATATATATATATATATATATATATATATTATATATATATATATATATATATATATATATATATATATATATATATATATATATATATAACTCGTTATTGGGAGGTTTGAAAACTTTGTTAATCCTTAAAGAAATTTTGACTTCAAATGGAAATTTAAAATATCTTAGAAGCTTTCTAAAATAGACATTCTAATTTAATAACTCATCCATTTGATCACATTGTAAGGAATGGGATATAAATACTGTATATAATAAACTAGATAGAGATGAGAAAACTACAAGGTAATTTAAAAAGATTTTATTTTGTAACTCAATAACTTGGGAGCTGGGTGACAAAATATCGTAAGTTATGGGAGCTGGGTGACATAATGTCATAAGTTTTTTGAGCTGGGTGACAGAACATCATGTTTGCACCATATTGCTTTTCATTATTAGCTTGTGTAAAATTTATAGATAAAGATTCGGTCCATTTAATTTTATGAAAGTATGAAAATTTTGAGGACTGCTTTCGCATTAAAACCATAATTCTGCACAATAGAGTAATAGAATGCGAAAGTAAAGCATCGTGAGTGACATTTATTCTTTCATATTTTTTTTTCAGATTCGTCGATAGGTATCATTATTTCTTCAATGAAGAAATCGAAAACAATCCATTATTTGCTGATTTGGCAGAAAAAATGAAGAAAAATCCAACTCTGTATAATGTCTTTCAGAAAAGAACGACCGTGATGCAGGTAAGTGAGGAGGTGGGGGAGCCAATATTGTAAGAGGAGGAGGTGGAGGAGCTAATATTGTAGTAGTAGGAGGAGGAGGAGGGGAGCCAATATTGTAATTTATGTTGAAACTTAATATATGAACTATAGAGGTTAAGAATATTATTTTATTGGGTTAACCTCCGTTTGCAGGGTAGATAAATGGAGTTATAATTTTTAAAAATTATTTCTTATTATGCATAAATTTCCATATATAAAATAATATTGATAATGTCATGAGAATGCTCATTCCACTCCATTTTTATCTTATATATTTCCTCTCTCACAGAGAGGAAATATATATTATATGAGTAGACAAAATATGTCCTTTGCTCAAATATTGGACATGTGATTCTTACTCATAATGTATTTTAAGGTTGGAATACGGAAGATCTTTGAAAGGTAGTTAGAACCATCTCTTCTCGTTTGCTCTTCCAATTGGAGCTTGCCCATCTTTTAAGGTATCTTTGGACTTTTTAATGATGTGTTTGTCACTCAGCAGTTTACAAGTTTTTGTAGAAAGTTTTTAAGGGGATATAATAGTCTATTAGAGGAGGGATGCTGAGTAACAGAGCAGTTTCGTAACCGTGCCATTGTTTCTCTTTATTCTCGCATGGGATGGAGCCTAACATAATTAACAATCTTCTGGTGGTATACAAAGTCTGTGTAGATAGTCATATTTCTTTTGTACTTTTGGAACTGATAAATTGAGAAAATTGCAAATTTTTCATTAATAATGAAATTGTTCAACAGAATAAAAATGGTGTCAGATAGCTCAGCCGTGAAAATTGTTGTACGATTACAAATGGTAGAGGTGTTAGCAGTTATCTCTGTTCCAACTAGCTACCTGTTTTCAAAAAATCTATATAGACTGAGACTGGGGAAATGGTGTGATTTAAAAATGAAAACCTTGTGATGGAATAAAAAACCCTTTTGTTTTTTGATAAGTTGAACGTTTTGAAAATTGAAAGGTAATGCTGGAATTTGTATTGCAGGGTATAGAAATAGCCTGACAACAAATTATAAAAGTGGCCATTTGTAATTAGTTGCTAATGTTTTAGATGAAAATAGTGAAAGAATGCTTTGAAAAGGGAACAGAAATTCAGAGAAAAGATATGGTCATTGCAATTTCCTTATGCTATGAGAGAGGATTGACGTTAATTTCTGGTTGAAGATGAAAGACTGCAATGACCAGCCACGTCGATTTATTTTGAACGCATTTCAAAGTTTGAATGATTTGAATGCTAATTCATTTATTTGATGTCTGTGATGCAATTCAGGCTGTCATGGAATCATGATACTAAAATTTTATAATACAGCCCAATCAGCTTTGAAAAAGTAGATTGCAACATAATGTACATTGTATTTGCGTAAAACTAAATTAAAGTAATATATAAATCAAACTCAAATATCTTGAGGTACTTGAATGGGTCTGTCGATCTTAATATCCTATTTGAAGAGCACAGAAGAACACCAATAGACTGTAAAATATTTATATTTTTCAAAAGAAAGAAAATTAACTTTACAATACTAAATATTTTTCATTGTGCTAAGTTTCTATGCTTCTTAATTCTTCAAAATCTTTCCATTCAGTTGGTTGTTCCCCTTTTTCAACCTTTCATGATTAGATTATCTGTAAATACAATTCCGGTAATCTTGTAGCAATTTCGTTCGTTTAGTTGTTTATTTAGTGGGAGCCGTACCAATGGTAGTGATCTTACTACCACAAGGAATTGGAGAATTCCTTTTACATTTTATTTACAGTTACAAACTGTTGATAAAAGAAATAAAATAATATAAATATTCTCTAAAAGGTTTAAAAAAAAAAAAATAGGCCAAATTATTTTGGTGAAATTAGGTTTAAAAAAATAATGAACAAAAAAAAAAAATCTATGAGGAGATTTTCTTACTTTTAGATAATATTTCCTCATTCAAGCTGCACGTTCACACTAACAAAAAAAATTATGAAATTGAAACCCGAATGTTCTTATTTCAAAGCAAATTATTTTAATTAATACTATCCAAGATAATTTATAATAAAAAAAATACTTGTGGTTTCATTATATAAAAAAAATGTTAGAAATTACAGGTTGCCATCTGTATGTTAATATGTAACTAAAAAAACTACCGTTTTAAACGGTGCTTTAATCCCTATGCAGGGTAAACACGGGGGGGACCACAGGAAATCGAACTTTAAGCGGCTATCCAAACCAGCGCACAACTGTGTTGCAGTCGATGTTTTAATTCTTGTCCAGTAGATAAATACGTGAATCCAAAACTGCTGCGCGAAGTTTGAACCAGGTTCTGAATAGTAGAGCGGCTCTCAACTCCTCGCTCACGATCTTTTAAATTTCAAAATTTCCCTAGATAAGATTTCATTGAACCATTTTTTTTTTAGGATTCTCACAGATTTTTTTATCCAAAGTGGTGCGTGTTACGTTCTGGTTATATTCCCACTAACCCACATTGTGGAACAATTTCAAAACCATCAAGGATCTCATTCTGGATTACAGCTTTAACAGCTCTTAGTTTTAACGGGCAAAAAGAAATGGGAATAAAGTTTTATTACATATCCATATAAAATTAATCTGAAACACATTTCAACATTATTTCTTCATACAATCTCCGAACTTGTCTGTCATTTTAATTTTCAATAAACTATTAAAGAAATAAGTTTTCATTCTCTTTAAATTAGAGAGTTATAACAAATTCCCCAAGAAATGTCTAGTCTCCTTTCTAGTTTGAGATATTTCATAACACCTTCCCCTACCTCTCATATAAATATATATCAATTGGCTTTTCCCTCAAAAGTAGACGCAGTACTAGGTGATATATATAATATTTTAATATATTATATATATATATTAATTATATTATAGTATTATATATATATATATATATTATATAATATATATATTTATTATTATATATATTAATAATATATATTATATATATATTATTATTATATCATAGGTATATAGTATATATATATATATATATATATATATATTTATATATATATATATATATATAGTATATATATATATAATTAAGTATATATATATATATCTAATATATATTATTATTCCTTTTTTCACATGCTTAATCCCTTCTCAGAGGGAACCGTCACGAGGAGGGGGGGGGGGCTACATGGAATTGAACTTTAAGGCAGGCTATCCTAGCCTGTCGCACCAGTGTTCATAGCCGAGTTTAATTTTTGCCCACAGGAAGTTAAAACTTCAGACTGCTAGCGGAAGGATGAACAGCGTCTTCTTTCGCCGAAGTCGGGAGAGTCAACTCTATCGCCACGACGTTCTTTTATATTATATATATAATAATATATATATATATATATTATATTATTATATATATACTATATTATATATTATTATATATATTATATATATATATATATATCATTCTAATCAAACAAAGAAATGCCCTTAGATAAAATCTAAACATTCTCCTTGTTGCAATAGATATCAACATAATAGACAAATCCTAAGCACAAACATATCCATCAAAGATAAAAAAAAATAATAATAGCAAACTTTCTCTCTATCTTGTTTCACAGCCATAGAAATCCAGTATCACCACTTTTCCTGTTTATATGAATTATTTAATGGAGTGCCCCAGGGAGCCTTTCTTTCACCAACATAGAAATCCAGTATCACCACTTTTCCTGTTTATATAAATTATTTAATAGAGTGCCCCAGGGAGTCTTTCTTTCACCCACACTCTTTAACCTTTTTATGCACAACCTTCCTCATCTTACTTCCCCTTTCATAAAAATTAATAGTTATGCTGATGATCTGATAATCACCACTCAAATTACTTCTATGAATATAGCATGTAGAGAACTGCAACAATACATAAACAATCTGGAACAATTACTAACAGAAGTAAAATGACTGCTTCACCCCAAAGATCCACTATCACCCTATTCACCCCTGACAGAAGAGAATCCAACACTCATCCGGCAATTCCTAACATATAATAGACTCCCACTCAGTAAACAGCCCACCATCCTACAATTGACCTTTGACACTTTCATGACAGTTACCTCACACATTAACAATATCCCTTCTAGAGCCACACATAAATTAAATGCACTGAAAACGTAAACTGGTACAAACTTTGACCAACATAAAGAAACTCTTACAATAATATATAGACAATACATCCGCCCCCTCTTAATTTATGCATCGCCTGCTTAGGCTCCCACAATATGACTATCCAACATTAGAAAATTAGAAACTGTCCAAAATAAAGCACTTAATAATTAATTATTAATTAATAATATTAATTATTAATTAATTAATAATTAAAAAAGGTTAATAATGGGCTTCCTTCCTTCCACACCCTTCCATCATTTACAAACTGAAACAAAAATTCTACCCATAAAAGACCATCTCGACATGTTAGGCTGTCAATTTTAAAGTAAATCCCTTTCACCCCCTGTATCAAGCAATGCAACAACCCCCTGAACCTAGAGGGGAAAGAATCACACCAGCAGTATACTACACTAACATTTACAATACAACACACTTCATCCCTCAGCCCTAGATACTTTCATTACTAAACACATTCACACACAAATAACCCTAAGAGCAATCTCCTTATATCCAAGCAACACGATACTTCAAAGACCTCCACCTCACCTGAAATATCTCCAATGGAACAAAATGTGGATCGTCAAGCCCATGTAATGCTCTAGACACTATCTGTACCTTCAAGAATACAAATTTTAGAATGAACAAAATTGTTTTTTCCCAGACTAGCAATAACACAGGACATCTCCTGCTGGACTGCCTGACAATGATGAACATTAGACACAATTATGCCATAATTTCAGTGGCGGATCTCTGGAGAACCCGCTTCTCCTATTTCAGCTCCCTTTATTAACACTATGCTTATCTCGGAAAGAGTCTAAAATGAAAGAACGATCATTCAGGATGCAAATACAAACCTTAAAACTAAAGTCACCATAATCTGCATCTCATTTTCAAATTTTGTTTTTGTTTTTTCCCCTAAACCCTACTTTTTATTGCTTCAATTCTAGTTACAATACACAAAACAACAAGCAACTTAATTGTAAATATATTTTGAACTTGTGTATTAATTTTCACTCATTTACTATTTTGTGCATTAATTTTTTTTATTATTTCATAGGTTTGTATCCTAGAAACAGTTGAACTACCTACCAGAGTTCTAGTTGTTGCTGACACCCATTTATATTTCGAACCATACTCCGACCACATAAGACTGTTGCAAGGTTCAATGGGGCTTACCTTACTAATTCATATTATTCGTCTACATGAAATGAAGGTAGAATATATATATATATATAATAATATTGTCTATATTATCTGAAAAAAATATATATATATATATATATATATATATATATATATATATATATATATATATATATATATATAATATATATATATATAATATATATATATATTGTCTGCAGCTGGCATCTCTTCAAAGAATATATATTATATATATATATATATATATATATATATATATATATATATATATATATATATATATATATATATATATATATATATATATATATATTATTATATATATATATATATAGTTAATATATTATATTGTGCAGGGTAAAGACGTTTCTCTCATATTTTGTGGAGATTTTAACAGTGCTCCTGAAAAAATGGTGTCTACAGATTTTTACGTCTCAACCACATTGATTCTGATGTACCCTATTGGACAAGGTAGTAAGTAAATTTTTAAAATTCGCGGGTTTTTTCCTCTTTATCTTTCTTATTTCCTCCCATGATCGGTAACTAGGGTGTGATTTTCTTCAATAGAAGTAATGTAAATACTTAGAAAATGAATTGAAATTGACAAAACCTTATAATAATACAAATTACTTTGACACAAAGAAACTTACTTTGAGATAATACGGAGTACTGCATTCATTTTTCCGATTATAAAACCATTATCGAAGTGATCAATACTAACATCTATACAAAATTCTTTTAAATAAATTACAAAATTATTAGATCGATGAAGGGCCCTAAAACCGATCTTCCTTTTAAGATATAAAAAAGAATTATAAAAAAAATTATTAACTATCCTGTTAAATCATAATAACGCAAATATAAACTTAAAAAGTATTTTTCCTCTTTTTTTCCACTTTAATATTCCTTTGTCGTCCAATGACTAATTTTTACACATTTTATATTTTCTTATATCTACAGTTTATCATGTTTTGTATTACTAAAAAGTTCGTCTGAGATCAATTCATTTTTAATATTATTCACTGAAAAAACAAAAAAAAATATAATATATAATTAAATTAGAACTAATAAAACTAATTCGCAAATTTAAGAAATTAATCTTGTAGCGATTTTTCCTTCGGACAGAATTTTAGAAACTTCTCTCTCGTAGTTAGGACTCCTTCCGCAATACTGAAAAAAAAACATCAATCTAATTATAATTTCTTACTCCCTCTAATCTCCTCCTAGTCTATTATCTTTAATAAACTCCATATTTTATTATTACTTTTCTCTTTGGTTAATCCGTCAGCAATTTGGTCTCTGTTGCTTATCCATTCTATGTTCTTAATTATACCATCCTCCAATTTAGATTTGATATTCAACATATCTATTCTTAACATTCTATTTTTAACTCCAGACTCTGACCGAATATTATCACGAAGAGATTTGCAATCAGTTTTGACGATTATCTCTACTTTAAAATCTTCCTCGGTCATCACATTTAATTCTTCCCATAAAAATTTTATATATTCAGCCCATTCTATTGCTTCTACCATACTCATAGTTTCACCAGCTAAAGTGGATCCTACAACTCTCTTTGCTAATTTCGACTTCCACACAATTGTGTTCTTCCTTCCATTACTATCCTTTAATAATACACAGTAACCAATTTGAGTCTTACCTTCATCAATATTACCAAAAGATGCGTCAGGATAAACTTCTAGAACTTAATTTCCCCTTATTTTAATTTCTCTATTTACAAACTCAGTTTTATTCCTTTTGGTTTTTCTACTATTGTATTTATTTCATTCAATGTTTATGGCCATTCGCCACATTGCCATATTTCTACCTAGTTTACTTACAGAGAAGCTCAACTCAGGCCGAGTATGCTGTGCTAGCCAATTAAGTTTTCCTAATATAGACCGATAAGACGTCTGTTCTTCCTTACTCAAATTTTCATCCAAATTCTTCCTTTTTCCTATGTCGATTTTCTTTAATTTCTCTTGTATATATTTGTTCTGATCCATTGTAATGTCTTCATTTTTTTCGCTTATGTATATTCCTACATATTGAAAATCTTCTCTCATTATGCTCCCAACCTTTAATCTTTGATTAATTTTTCCAATTATTTTTTCATGTAAACTTTCTTCACCTCCATAAATCATGTCATCAACATGAATTCCCATTATCCCTATCAATTTACCTTTTTCCTTCCAGGAAAAAATTGTTTTTTCTACTTTACTTTTCTCACCTCCTGTTTCTTTTATTATTTCACTCATACTGTCATACCATCTTCTTGCAGCATCATTTAAACCGTATACTGCCTTCCGGAGTTTCCAAATTTTTTCTGTCTTTGCTTCATCCGGTGGTACTAAATAGACATCCTTTTAAAGGGGTTCCCTTGAAGATATGCTGTCTTTATATCTAAAGCCTTGAAGTATACTGTTTCATTTTTTATTATAGTTCTCGTTATATAAACCTTCAGGTGAAAAAGTAGGAGATTCACAAGCCACATTGTCTTTGTCGATCTTTTCCATGAATCCTTCGCAACTAGACGGGCTTTACATATATCCCTCCTTCTTTTTCTTTTTGACTTATATATCTTTGTTCTCACAGTCTTCATGTTTTTATTCAAAATCTACCTCTTTATAAACTTCATTTTTCCTTCGCAGCTTAAAAGTTCATTTTTTTTGTCATTTTTTACTCTTTCGCCATTTTCCCAGTCTTCCAAAGAATAAATATATTCTTCATCATCCATTATGGCTATTTCTTCCCATTCTCTATTATATTTTGCTTTGTTTTCTCTAGTTTTTTCTTTCACATCGTAATCTTTTAGGTTTATCCATTTTCTTTTTCTCATTGTCTTCCCATAATATTATAAGAATATTTTATATACCTTCCTTTTCTCTTACCTCTACTCACGGATTTTTATTTTTTCCACCTTTCTTCATTCCGGTTCTTTAACCATAAATAAATTCTCCTCCTGATCTTTAGCTTGGATATATTTAAACTTTTGTCTTGGTCATACTCCTCCTCTTCTTCCTCCTCCTCCTCACTATCTTCAGTATTATTTTCCTCTTCTTCACTAGATGAGTTCTCCTCACTCTCATCAACTTCATCTTCCTCATGATTTCTCTTTTGTATTCTCGTTATATGCACTTTTTTAATTTCTTTCATGTTACCTCCATGTCTCACCCACACGGTTTTTCCTTCTCTCCCGACCACTTTAGCGGGTCCTCTCCATCTGTTTTCATTCTTCTTCTTATAGAAAACTTTGTCTCCTAAAGCTGCCTCCTCAAGTTTATGATGTCTGACATTGTGTTTTAAAGCTCTTTTTATCCTATTCTTACAATCTACACTTTGTATTATTTCTTGTATTTTTTCTTGAATTTTCATAATCTCATTTAACTTGATTCCTTCCCAATTTTCTTCCAATTGAGCCGGAGTGTACTCTTCTTCTTTTTTCATCGTTGTATTATATATTCCGAACACTTTCTGTCTGGGAGAAAAACCACCCGTTGAAATTATCCCATTCCTCGCATTTACTATCCAATAGAGAGCCCATTTCTTTCCTCCAGTTTTTTCTTCTTTTACTTTTCTTAGGCTTTCTTTTAGAATTCCTACCATTCTCTCACATTTGCCATTGCTCCACGGACTTTCGCCTGCAGTGCTTAAAAGTTCTATACCAAAACTATCTGTAAATTCTGTAAATTCCTTATTCTGGAATTCCCTTCCACCATCAGTTATTATTTTCTCTGGTGTACCAAAAATTCCTATCCAACTTTCCATTACAAATCTTCTATAATTTTGTAAGGTCTTTTACTTTTTATCCATTTTGCTTGACAGAATCTAGTTTTCCAATCTATTAATACAAGAAATTTATCGCCGTCTATTTCACCAATATCTAATGCTAAGAGTTCATTGAACTTCTTAGCTAAAGGCAAACCTACTACAGGTTTACTAGGAGTTCTTTTAAATCTCTTACAAATATCACAATTGTCACATAGGTTTTTTAATATTTGAAATTTTTCCTTTTTATTGATCTCAAAATTTTGATTGTTTTTTTGCATACTGATTAATCAACTCTTTAAGTTTCTCAAAACTACAATGTCCGAATTGAAGGTGAAGTTTCCTACAATTCTTTTCCCATTTCTGATCATCTTCTAACCAACTCTCTTCCTTTATATTTAACCAAACACTTTTTCCTTCTTGTCTAGTTCTCAACTTTATTCTCAAATGACCTTTCTCATCTTTCACAAAAGGAATATTTTTCCTTTCAACAAGTTCATTGCATTCTAGGATCATTTCTTTAAAATTAATTTTTGACTTGAGTTTTTCTAGTACTTTAGCTCCAATAAGCAGAGGAATATTACCTTCTAGAATCTCTGTTTCTAGATAAACTTTTCTATCCCCAAGGAGGATTGGAATATTCATTTTGCTTTTACTCTCAAATTTTTCATTACCAAAAAAATAATTCTTGCAAATCTTTTTTTCTGTTTGGTACATTTCTTCTAATTCTTCCTCGCTCATTTGAACTCATTATATACCCTAGTCACAACTCGCCAACAACAGTATTGGGGCATCCTGTATCTATGATACCCCAAACATCTTTTTCATTTCTTTCATAGTTGTCAATATGGAGTTCTCCTAATAGAACTATTTCTCCCTTGTTATCTTCCACGTTTTTTTCCACCGAATCTTGAACAGTGGTATCTTAGATGACCCTTTTTTCCACAGGTTCCACAAAACCTGTCTTTGAATCTACAGACCGATTCACCATGGCCTTCTCCGCGACAACTTTGGCAAATTAATCTTTTTTTTCAGGGCATTGATACTTCATATGTCCTTCTTTGTTACAGTTAAAGCATTTTATATCCTTTTTCTTTTCACCTTCACTTAGCCAAATTCTTTCACTTTTTCCTTGACCTCCTTTAACGCTATCTCCCATAATATCCATCAATACTTCACTCACTCTCTTGTATTTCATTTCGCCATCTAGACTACTCATCACGATTTTTTCATCTTGTTCTTCTAACCTACTCCTCACAAATAACAAACCTCCAGTTTGCTCCTCATCCATTTCCTTCATTCCTGATGCAATACTTTTCCTCAAAGTTGCATCAAATCTACTTACATAATCTACCATGCTTTCTTCTTTTCCTCTCATAATTCTGAAGAGATCATTCATGTTTCTGATCTTTGTTCTTTTTTCATCTATACCATATTTTTTGTCTAAAATTTTGATAATTTCCTTCCATCCTTCACCTGTTGCGATATCTTCTCTTTTTATGTCTTTCACCAACTGCCAAGGTTCTCCTGACAAAGCATTCCGAATGTTGATCCCTGGAAATCTAACTATGTCTTTCATACTCCACACCCAATCTTCTACTTTTCCTTTCCATTCGGCATATTCTTCTTTTTCTCCTTTGAATTTGGGGCAATTTTCTCCTCTTTCTACTGTTTCGCGGGTTTTCTCCTCTTTATCTTTCTTATTTCCTCCCATGATCGGTAACTAGGGTGTGATTTTCTTCAATAGAAGGGATGTAAATACTTAGAAAATGAATTGAAATTGACAAAACCTTATAATAATACAAATTACTTTGACACAAAGAAACTTACTTTGAGATAATACGGAGTACTGCATTCATTTTTCCGATTATAAAACCATTATCGAAGTGATCAATACTAACATCTATACAAAATTCTTTTAAATAAATTACAAAATCATTAGATCGATGAAGGGCCCTAAAACCGATCTTCCTTTTAAGATATAAAAAAGAATTATAAAAAAAATTATTAACTATCCTGTTAAATCATAATAACGCAAATATAAACTTAAAAAGTATTTTTCCTCTTTTTTTTCCACTTTAAACGTCAAATAACTAATTTTTACACATTTTATATTTTCTTATATCTACAGTTTATCATGTTTTGTATTACTAAAAAGTTCGTCTGAGATCAATTCATTTTTAATATTATTCACTGAAAAAACAAAAAAAATATAATATATAATTAAATTAGAACTAATAAAACTAATGTGAATGTGTGCGGTTTTGATGGTGCAAGAAGGAATAGGTATTTTGGGGATGAGGTTATTAGTAAGGAGGAGGTAATGGGTAGGGTGAGAAAGTTGAAGAATGGTAAATCTGCAGGTATAGATGAAATTACTAGTGAAATGATCAAGAGCGGAGGCGAGATGGTGATTGATTGGATATGGAAGTTGTGTAATAAAGCGTTTATGGAGGGTATAGTTCCAAGGGATTGGAGGAGAGCGGTAATAGTACCCTTGTATAAGGGTAAGGGAGAAAAGGGGAACTGTAGAAATTATAGGGGAATAAGTTTATTGAGTGTTGTAGGAAGGTAATGCTGGTATTTTGGCGAAAGAGTGCGTCGAGTGACTGGGACTGATTGGTGAAGAACAAGGTGCGTTTAGGGTGGTAAGGATTGTGGATCAAATCTTTACATTGAAACAAATGCATTGAGAAAATGAGGAGAAGAAGAATTAAATTGTATTTAAGGTTTTATGGATTTGCACAGCGTATGATAGAGTTAATAGGAAGCGTTATGGCAAGGTGTTAGTAGTATATGGTGTTGGTGTAGCTTCTGAATGGAATCAAAAGTATTGTATTACGATAGTGAAGCGGTGTAAGAATAAAGGTGTCAATGGTGATTGCGTTTGGATAATAGCCGGAGTAAGACAGGGTGTTGTGATGATCTCCTGGTTATTTCAATTTGTATAGGATGGGGTTATGATGAAATAATTTGAGGTGGGATGGCAGGAAAAATGGTTGAAAATGGTGCGAGAATGAGTTGAGTGGAGGGTTGCCCTAACCTTTATATGCGGATGATTTGCGTTTTTTGTGGCGAATCTGAAGGAGAGTTTGAGAAGCTGAAGAGAGATTTGGCAGGGTGTGTGAAAGGAGGGGCTTGAAAGTAAACGTGGATAAGAGTAAGGTTATGGGTTTGAGTGAGGACACTCTCAGTGTGAAGTTATGTTAGATGGTGAAGCACTAGACAAGTGTCTGAGTTTAAATATTTAGGGAATATGTGGATGAGAAGGGAACGGATCGATGCGAGTGTAGTAGGAAAGTTGTGAATGGCAGGAAGGTGGGCAGGGTGCAATTAAAATCGTTGGTGAATGCCAAAGGACTAAGTCTTGAGTGTGCTAGGTCTACATGAGGGTATGTTGTTACCTGTGTATTGTATGGTAGTGAACTATGGTCTGGAATAAGAAGTATAGATCTAAAGTTCAATGTGTTCAGATGGAACAATCTTAGGGGTGTGCTAGGTGTGAGAAGGAATTGATAAAAGAGAGGAATGAACGTATGAGAGAGTGGTGTGGTGTGAAGGAAAGGGGTAAATGAGAGAATTAAATGAAAAGTATGTTGAGATGTTTGGTCATGTGGAAGGATAAATGATAGTAGGTTGGTTAGCGGATGTATAGTGGTGGTGTGTTGTTGGGAACCGACCGGCTGGGAGACCGAAGAGAAAAGTGGATTGAGTCGTGAACGAATTTCTGAAGGAGAGAAATGTGAGTTTGCAGAGGTGCAGGAATAAAGGTGCATGATAGGAGAGAATGGCGGAGGTTTTGTGAGGGGGTATATGTTGTGGCACCACGGCCAGGAGAACCCTTACATTGACGATTTTACCATAGTGATGGGTCCGTCGCGGTCCCATTGATGCTCTAGGGTGGTTTTCTGTCTGTGACGAGCTCTTCACTAATTAAATGGTACAGAGGGGGTGAAGGCTTGGCTTTCTTTCGACTTGCGTCATGTTCGCCTACTGCTTTTCTTTTCCGATTGCATTTTACAGCACCTTACCCCCAATCTTGGGGGCAAAGAGGAAGGTGAAGAAAAGAAAGAAGAAAAACTAATTCCAAATTTAATGAAATTAATCTTTTGTGGCGATTTTTCTTCCGGACAGAATTTTGGAAACTTCTCTCTCGTAGTTTGGACTCCTTCAGAGAGTACAGGAAAAAAACATAATAATATAATATAATATATATATATATATATATATATATTATAATATATATATATATATATATATATATATATAATATATATTAAATAAAAAATCTATGTATACATATTTTATGTATATAACATCTATATATATATATATATATATATATATATATATATATATATATATATATCATCATCATATCATCGTCATGCACCGGAAACAGAAAAGTAGTAGAAGAAAATGACACAAGTCGAAAAGAAAGCCCAGCCTACCTCCCCCTTTATACCTATTAGTGAGAACTCGTCACAGTCAGAAAATCCACCCTACAGCTTCACTGGACCGCAACGGACCCGTCACATGGCTTTTCGTCCAGTGTGGCGGTTCATCACTTGGCCCAGGTGGGCCACAACCATACCCTCTCACAAAACCCCGTCAATCACTGCTATTATGTACCTTTCTTCTCGCTGCCAAACTCACATTTCTCTGCTCCAGGCATTCCTTCACTGACTCAATCCATTTTTTCTTCCGCCTCCCAGCCGGTCAATTCCCAAACACACTCACCACTATACATCCGCTTTAACCAACCGACTATCATTCCAAACCTTTTCCACATGACCAAACCATCTCAAGCTGTACTTTCATTTATTCTCTCGTTTATCCTTTTCTTCACACCACACAACTCTTTAATACGTTCATTCCTCATATTATCAATTCTCACACCTAACACGCCCCTAAGATTGCCCATCTGAACACATTGTACTTTAGATCTAAACCTCTTATTCCAGACCATAGTCTCACTACTATACATTAACACTGGTAACAACATACCCTCATGTAAGACCCTTACGCACTCGAGAATTACTTCCTTTACATCCACCAACGATTTTATTGCACCAGCCACCTTCCTGCCATTCACAACTTTCCTACTACACTCTTCATCATCCGTTCATTTTTCATCCAACATATATCCTAAATATTTAAACTCGGGCACTTGTCCATCTGCTCACCATCTAAACATTACCATAACTTCACAACCGAGGACTGTCCTCACCCACAATCATAACCTTACTCATACTAACTTCTTTCAAACCCCTTCCTCCTTTTCCAAAATCCTGCCATATCTTGCTCTACCAATCCTCTCCAACTCTTCAGATTCACCACACAAAACCCAAATCATCCGCATATAGGTTAGGACACCCTCCACTCTCTTTCCATCTCCATCATTTCTAACACCATCTCCTGGCCACCCCCACCTCTAATTCTTCATAACCCATCCAATATACAAATTGAATATCAGGGAGACATAACACATCCCTGCCTCACCAGTCTAAATGATTATTAAACCAATCACTTTTTGACACCAATTTTTTCTTACACACGCTTCACTATCCTCATAAATATTTTGATTCCATTCAGAAGCCTACCACCAAGACAATATATAACTAAAACCCCTGCCATAGGAGCTTCCTATTAATCCTATCATTACGCCTGTTAATATTCATAAAACCTAAATACAATTTTTCTTCTTCTACCTCATTTTCTAATCATTTGTTTCAATGTAAAAATAATCCACATATCTTCTACCACTCCAAAACGCACCTTGTTCTTTAACCAATTCAGTCCTTTTAGTCACTCGACGCACTCTCCCGACCAAAATATATCCATTATATCTTTCCTACCAACACTCAATAAACTAATTCTTCTAAAATTCCTACAGTTCCCTTATCACCCTTACCCTTATATAAGGGTACATTTCTGCCTTCTCCAATCCCAACCTATCAAACGAGCCTACCACACCGCCATCTTGTTTTTTACATTTTTTTCGTAAGAACGGGCAAAATTCGGCAAGCACGGGGAAAAATAGCAACCTTAACAGAATTAAGGAAATCCTTACGTTTGGTGAGCATTTTTCATGATTTTGAGCTTAGTTTGACAAAAACGAACGCAAATTCGAGCATTTCTTACGTTTCGTAAGCACAAATGCAAAAACGAAAACGGCCTATCTTAATTCAATGCCCATGTCCAAATTGAAGATGTAGATTCCATAGTTTTTTCTTCCTTCCCTCTGGGTTATTTATCCAGTTTTTCTCAAACCTTCCAGACCAAACATTTTACTTTTTTGATCCTTTTATGAGCTTAAACTTAATATATTTTTGTTGTTCATCTTGTCTATATTTTATTTCTAGATCTTGAAACACCAAAAATAACTTTTATTTCCCATATCAACTCTCATCTTCATCCTTTCCATGGTTTCTCTATCTATCAATTTTGGTATATCTCTCTAATTACTTCAGTTTTAATTAAAAATTTATAATTTCCAATTTGACTTGGTATATCTATACTTTTAATGGTTTCATATTTACTTTCTCCAAAAACATAGCTTTCATCTTTTTTCTCTTGACTGTTGTACATCTCCTTTATCTCTGCACTACTTAACTCCATCATTATTCTGCCTAGTCATCTCTCCCCACATAAAGTCTTCGTACAACCTGTCTTAAATTCGTTCTATGTCTCCATATACTTCATCTTCCTCTTTTTCTACTCCGAAATAGCTTACTTTCTCTTCTTTATTCTTACTTTCTTTTTTGATTTCACCTTCTCTAAATACTGTAGAGTTTCTTTTATTGTTGTTCCATTTCTTTGGCCATACTTTTGCATAATGATATTCCGATCTGCATATTACACACCGTTACTTTACCGAACCTCATAGGGTTTATCTTCCTTGTATTCTTTCCTCCTTAGTTGGTCTATTCCACCATTCCCTTTCAGTTTCCTTTCTTTCTTCTTCAATGTTGTTTACTTCCTTAGAAAAATATTATCTTATCAACATCGTTTTTTACTTTGAAAGAAATAAGAGAAGAGAAATTGCCTCTTTTCCACAACTGACTAAAACCAATTGGTTCTTATCTTCATCTATGCCCGTTCTCTCTAGAACAGCGATTCCCAACCTGGGAGTAATTACCCCCAAAGGGGTAAAATGGGATTTTCCGAAGGGTAAAGATAAGTACAAGGATTGGATTATCGCACATCACCAAAACAAAATTATTAACAAAATCATCTGTATCAATCTAACTAACTACCTAATCACTTATCATTAGTGATTAGTTAGCTGAATTTAGAAAAATTTTTTAGCTAATAAAATTTTTATATACCTAAATACGAATACCTGCCTGCAACGCAGCGCCGCTAGATGGGCGCTGGTCTATACGGCATCGTCACACGTCGATCGTTGTTTGTTTCAGACAGTCGTTCGTCCGCTCCCAGCTGACCAATCGTGTTATGTGTGGTTGATCTCGCCGATTTCGCTAACTTCTGGACATATTTTTTTGGTTTTATTGGACCGAGAAGCAAAAGGCAGGTGAGTGAAATAATTTTATGCTTTTTAATATCGCTTCAAAGTTCTCGCACTCTTACGGCCGTTTGTAGCAAAGAATCTAAGCTGGGATTTCACTCATTTGACTTACATAAGTAATTGCTTGGTTGTTTGTTATGCGCATGATTTGGATACGAATGAAAAAAAAAAAAAACGGAACCGTAGTTCCCACACTTTACGAATCTAAAATATATGTCAAAAAAGGTCCCAAAGCTTTTCGGTTTTTTATGCGCAAATTTTTTTTTTTTAAGAAATCTCACGCTTTTTCGTATTTATTGTCTAAGGAGAATTTTATTTAATTTTTAACTAAATCAAGAGGATGATGAAAAAAAAATTAATTAAAGTGAATGAATTTTTCAAGTTAAATTGAGACATACCCACTATAGATAATTTTTATTTGTTTCAGGAACCATGTTTTCTGGAAAAGAACGGTCCTACAAAGAAGCTTTTACCCAGTTTGTTGAAAAAAAAAAATTGAGAAGCCCCAATGTGTTTTGTGCAACAAGTGCTCACGGCCAGAGTGTATGAAACCAGCAAATTTAAGACCACTTTGAAGGAAGGAAAATTATTCCTTCAGTTCGTAGGAAAAAGATAGTTGAATTCTTCCAAACGTAAAGAAGCTGCACTGAAAAGTACGCGCATGGATTCAATCATGCTACTTTTTTCAGTCAACTGAATTTGGTCTGGAAGCTTCGTACCGCATCGCTCTTCGAATCGCCGAAAACAAGAAACCTCATACAATAGGAGAGAATATCATCAAACCTTGCTTACCAGATGCGGTTAAGCTCGTTCTTGGAGAGGAACATGCGGAAAAGATAAATAAGATATCGCTTTCTAACAACACAATCAAAAGTCGTATCGAGGACATGAGCAAGAATATTTTGGACACGGTGCTCAATGAAATAAGGTCAAGTCCTTTCTTCGCACTACAGTTAGACAAGTCGACCGACGTTGCATCTTGTTTCGAGCTACTTGTCTATGTTCGGTACATAAAACGGCGACGACTTGAGAGAATATTTGTTCTCAGAATCACTAATCACTACTACACGTGACGAAGATGTCTTTCGAACAGTGGAAAATTTTGTCGAGGAAAAGGAGCTGCAGTGGTCGAAGTTGGTGGGTATCTGTACAGACGGAGACGGAGCACCATCCATGTTGGGCGTTCGTTCCGGATTCCAAACATTAGTCAAAGAAGTCGCTCCGCACGCAACGTTCAGCCAATGCATTATACATCGTTATGCTTTGCCAATGAAAACTTTTCTACCTGATTTGCTGGATGCATTTGCCTAGGTAGTGAAAATACAAGATACAAGAGTTTTCAAAGAGTTGTGCAATGAATTTGGAGGCAAATTCGACGTTCTGTTATTCTACACAGAAATACGTTGGTTATCACAGGGCAAGGTGTTGCATCGACTGCTCGAGTTTCGAGAAGAAATTGCTTTGTTTCTGGAAAAGAAAAAAAACGGATAAGGATGAGGAGAAAGAGTTACACGTCAAGATAACAGATCATGTATTTATTTCCAAACTGTCATATCTTGCGGATTTCTTCGGAGATAAATACGCTTAACCGGACCTTGCAAGGGAATATGACGAATATTTTAATAGTTCAAGATAAGGTTGTCAGTTTTCTTCACAAATTTTGCAGGCTTTGTGTGGTTGACTAAGCGCAAGCTGGAGTTGAGGACGTTTCGATGTTCCCAGAACTAACAATGGTGCTCCACTAGGGTTGGGAAAGGGAAAAAACAAGCTCGTTTTTTTCCGAAAAAAACGGTTTTTTTCATGAAAAAAACACAGCCTGAAAAAAAAGTAAAAATTTGTTGTTTTTTTTCGTTTTTTTCAATTAAGTTTTGGAATTTACATGTTTGAACAAATAATATATTATAAAATTTAGCAACTATGCTCTAATTAAGGACATATTTTGTTGCCAATTTTCACTTACAAGGTGAAGCCCTTGAGTTTTAGTTGTTCAAAATTTTTATTGGGTTTTCCTATTTTTATTTTATATTCTATTTTATATTCATATTTGTTTGTGTTTGTAACATTAATTTTTCTTACTTTGTTTCCAGCTTTCAGTAACATTTTTATCATTATTATTTAATCCAGAATTTCAAAATGCCACGTGAAAAGTCGTGTGACTGTACTTTTTAAGGAAATAAAAGGTAGCAAAGGCCCTCGCATGAAATATAACTTTTGTTGTGTAGACGTTGCAAAACTAGTATTTATTGCTCATAATCTAGAACTAGGAAATTCTGAAAATTGCCAACTGAGAGAGATGATTATGCTAAGGCAGCTAAGCTTAATTAAGAGTCCTGTTACTGCCCCTGCTCCTTCACCACTGTCATTCTCACACGATACTTCATACGACTGAGATATCAGACTTATCAGTCATATCAAAATTAAATGTGGCTGATCACGCTGATGAGCCCAGTGATAATGAGCTTGACAGTAGTCAGTTACTCAGTAGTGACGAGGTCATGGGGAGTCCAGTAATTTTAAGGTCGACGCAGAAAGTAAAATATTCGAAAAGGGGAAAATGTTATTTAGTAAGTCACGCGTCATCAATAATATAACAATCTTGATATAATTTTAATTTCAATATTATTTATGATTTTTCATTTCAGTGTCCCATTAAGTCACTTTTGAATTTTGTCATTCAGACTCGTTATATATAAATATAATATACATTAATATTTAAAATAGTGATGGGACGATTATGAAATTTTTGCCGATGACGATTATAGTAAATTTTGACGATGACGATTATTTGAAAAAAATATATTTAAAAAAAAAAATTTTCTCTCTCTCTCTCTCTCTCTATATATAATATATATATATATAATATATATATATATATAATTATTATATATATATATATATATATATAATATTTTTTTAAATTTAAATATATAATATATATATATATATATATAATATATATATGAGAGTAGACAGGGGGTCGGGGGTTCAACCTCCGAAATTATTTAAGCGAACAAAATTTTTTGATTCCTGAAGTCTCTTAATAATAATAATAAATAATAATAATAATTAATATAAATAATAATAATAATAATAATAAAATAATAATAAAACAATAATAACATATTTATAAAATAATAAATATTATATAATAATAAATAATAATTATAATAATAATAATAATAATAATTAATAATTAATGAATATGAAAAGTATTTATTAATGGAAATGAGGGAGACATGTTTGTGGTCCGTTAAGATTTTCTTGGGTCAGTGGTTGTTCTTCATATATGTTTAAAATATTTAGACCAGGGACTTAAATGTTAAGGTTTCCAAGTTTGCCAGCATGAATACAAATTGGCTACCTCAGTTGAATTAGTGCATTGGATGTATAAATATTTCATAAGATAAGAGGGAGCCTGTAATCTGTTGATGCGACTAGCAAGTTCATTCCTCTTCAACTAAATCTTTTCTCTCCTCATAAAATCATGGTGCGACGTGCTTGTTCCCTGCATATTCAGGCTAGAGACAGTGGCATCGGGTGTGGAAAAATTCTGGTTCTCCAATCAACTCTCCGCCAATTTTCATTCAAGCTAGAAAAATATTTGCAGAGGATAACTCTTCGACGAGCAAAGCGGGCGTTCATCAAACGAAAGTGCGCTAACTTCCTTGGTTCTCCTTTACTGACAAAATCTTTCTGGCCCTTGCAACCAAAAACATCTTGAACTAGGCAACTTTCTGTAAATCTCCCTTATCCTCTTGAATGGTTCTGTTGTTTAATTCTCCAACTGAAAAGGCCAATCTCTTTCGGCCTCCTATTTTCAACTAACTCAACCCTAGACGATTTCCTGGCATTTCTCTTCCTCCTTCTCCTCTCAGGGTCGTATGTCTTTGCCTGTGAATACATTTGATCGGGTTCATAGTCCCTGAAATCTATGAAAGATGGGAAGACGGGTTGCCCAGATGCATTCCTCCTCAAGTTTTGAGGAAGTGTGCTTTCGCCTTGCCATCCCCGCCCCTCGTTCAAACTATACTCCCTATTTCTCAATTACTAGCACTTTCCCTCAGTGTTTGGGAAGCGCGCACATGTCCAACCTATTCCGAAAAAAAGGAAGCCGCTCTTGTCCTTTTAACTATCGCCCTATTGCTCTCACTTGTTTTCTATATAAGATCTTTGAAAACCTTCTCAACTCCTGACTTCTTAGATTATCTGGAAGCTCATTCCTTTCTTTCCGATAGCCAGTACGGCTTTCACAGCTCGAGGCTCTTCTGGCGATATTCTTTCCTATCTAACCGATTTATGGTTTTCAGCTCTTAGGAACTACAGGGAGACTTGCGTGGTGGCGCTTGACATATCCAAAGCATTTGACCGGGTATGGGCACGCGTCACTGCTCTTTTCAAGTCCCCTCCTTTGGGTTTCCTCTTTCTCTTTGCTTAATTATGTATAGCTTTCTTTCAAATCTCTAAATATTGGCTGTTGTTGATTGGGCCCTTCTTTCTTCTTTTTCTGTAATAATAATGGATGTTCTGTCTTATCTCCTGCTTTATTCCTACCTTTCATTAATGATATCTTCTGACCTGCACATCTAACTCTATCCACTCTAATATAACGTATGACTCGACCCTTCATTCTTTCAACTCATTTCAGTTCTGCTTTCTCTTTTACTTCTAGAATTTGCCTCTCGTCTTTTAATCTTTCCATTTTATTCTCGTGATCTGGATAGAATTATCCGGATGGAAGTCTGGCAATAAAAAATACTAAACCAGACCAAATGGAAATATCGGCGGCGAATATCGTCTGACCTTGTGAAATTCAATTTCTTTAAAAACCAACTTCTGCAAATCTCCTTTCCAAAAAGCATTCTAACTTTCCTATCTCTTTCGACGTTCTCTCGTCTCTTCCTGTTGACAATATAAACGAAAAAATCCAAAAAAATAAACAAAAAAATTCTTGGAAACCTCATGTCACACCGGTTGCTAAGGTGGACTCAAAGGAGCTGGGAGTTCTGTTAGGACTGCAGACTTTTTCCCCTCTTCTCACTTGCTCCAGCTTCTATACAAAGGTCTCATCCGCCTTTGTATGGAGTACGGCTCTCATATAGGGGTGCTCTCTTTTCACTCGGCTTTTGGATAGGTCGAGTCAAAGGCCAAAAGGCTTATAAACTGTTCTTTGCTTTATCTCATTTCTATAGGCACCCAGCGGCAAGTGCTCGAGGAAAATTTCCACTCACTCGGGCCGTACCACCACCTTTACGACACCTCGTAGTACAACGAGTGCTGTATCTGTGTTGATATTTTTTTTGTGATATTGGTAACTCCACCCTTGTTCTCTGTAACCCTTTATTCTTAGCTGCTACCTATGTGCTGTTGAAACTCTCCACAATCTTCTGCATGTCTCTGCGTATTTTAATCTCCCTCACTTTAAAGCCTGCGTCTGTTGCTCATCTGCGTAATTTGCGCTAGAGGATGAACTTTTTGAGCTACTACACCCCCCCCCCCCTCCCACCCCTCCTTGAATAGGGCCTCTGCCCTTGATGAGTGGTGTTGACAACTGTTAAAAAAAAAATCGTTGGATGAGGCAGATATGTGCGCAAATGAACAAATCCCTTACTCACCCCATTCCCAAACATCATTTAGATTTATCCCAGGAAAATCGCCTCTTCAACATACCCTCAGATGGACCATATTGTCATCACAGCCACACATACTTTTACCTATTCAAACTTAAATTTAACTTTTAGAATTCTAGCACTCACACACACAAAAACCTACCATATAGCTCTCTACCACAAGTCCGTTCATCAGAATTGCAAATCTTTCTATCCCCCTCTTATTCCTCTTTAAACACCAACAAAAACACATTTCAACCACACCACTGCATTTGTTCACAGCTTCCTTCATTCTTTGTTTCAGTCACAGCTAGCAAGTTCAAATTTGCCCTTTCTTAAATGCATCCATCACCTCTCTCCTCTTCTCCTCAAACATTTATTCCTCTGACATTGCATGTATCCACATACGATTTATATATTTTCGCCGAAAGATAGAACGCTGCTTACGGCGATACGACCTTCTCCGAGCTCCGAGCATGCATTAGCATTCCTTGCAAAAGATAAAGTGGATAGTGGGCTGCCAAACAACTACCACCATCACTTATATGTACCGGAACTGAAATGCTTACCAAATTTTAGCACGAATTTCTTGTTCGAATTTTGTGTATAAACTATCATGATTTCATATAAAAGTTTACTTTTGTTTACAAAGAATTGGAATCAGCTGTTTGATGGAGCACGTGGTTTTGGAAAAATAACAGAAAAAAAAATAGCGAATGGTTTATATTACAAATAATTGATCAACTATTGTGATGGAGTTTTATCGATTTGGAAGAAATTAGATTTAAATCTGAATTTATTGAAAGAATCATTCATCTCAAACCAAACGACCTACCACGCCGCCATCTGTTCTGTTTACATTTTTTCGTAAGAACGTGCCTTAATTCCGGAAAGCACGGGAAATAACAACCTTACAGATTAAGGAAATTCCTTACGTTTTTTGGTGAGCATTTTTTTCGTTTTTTTCGCCTTTAAGTTTGGACAAAAAATGTGTGAACGCGAACTCTAGATTCTTACGTTTCTAAGCACAAATGCAGAAAACGAAAACGTTTATTTATTTATTTTTATAGGTGTGAAACTTCTTTTATTAAAATTAAAGTTTTTTTCTTTTTGAATTTTATCAAAAAAGACGTTATCGTTTTTGTCATTTTGTGCTTTACGCGGATAAGAATATGCTCCACTCAGTTTTAGACGAATTTCGTGCATAACGAAACGCTTGCTTAACAGAACATTTGGAATCGGCTGTTGTGAAGGAGCACGTGGTTTTGAATAAACAAAAATAAAAAAATAACAAATTATTTTATTCTTTTTATTGACTATCTAATGTTTTAAAGAATCTTCTGTGCAAATTGTAATCGATTGTAAATCATAAAAAGATAGTTAGCTAAACTTTTCATTGATACTTACTTGTGGAAAAAAAATGTTAAATGTAATATTATTTCAATAAACATAAAACATTAAAAAAAATTTATGAAATTTATATTTCATTTACTATACCTTAAAGAATAATTATTTTGTAATTTATATAAATATACTTGGGCACACCCAAATATGGAAATAAAGACTAAGTTATTGGTTGTACAGGGAATCCAATCCTGAGTTGCCTACAGTAAACAAATGTTATATCTTATTACTGTATATTATTATATTTATAGTTATTATAGTTTTCGCCAACCCACACATACTTTAACCTATTCAAACTTAAAATTTAACCCTAGCACTCACACACACCAAAAATCTACCATAGCTCCTCTACCACAAGTAGCTCATTCAGAATTGCAAATATTTTCTGTCCCCTCTCATCTTCTTTAAACACCAACACAAAACACATTTCACACCACACCAACTTAATTTCACCGTTTCCTTTATTCTTTGTTTCAGTCACAGCTAGCAAATCAATATTTGCCCTTTCTAAAAATGCATCCATCACCTCTTTCCTCTTCTCTCTCAAACATTTATTCCTCTGACATTCCATGCTCCTATACGATTCATACATTTTTCGCCGAAAGATAGAACCGCTTCGCTTACGCGATCACGACCTTCTCTGAGCAATGCATTAGCATATCCTGGCAAAAGATAAGTGGTAGTGGGCAGCCAACCCAACTACCACCATCAGTTAGTTGCCTTCTACGACACACGCAGGAACATACGATGTCAGGCAATTTTTTCTCCCCCCACACATAGGGATATAAGGATAAGGATGTCTGTAGTATGTTGTCTAGAAGGGGTGTGATATAAGTATGTGTATATGATAGTGGATAAAAGATGGTGTCCAAAAGATGTCGGAGGATGAGCTGTGGATATAAACGCAGAACAGGAAAGGCGAACCATTAGGGCACTGTGGAATGTCAACATTTGGAATGGGGTATATATATTATATATATATTACATTTTATTATAAATTAATTATTATTAATATTTTTTAAATATTAATATTATAAAATATTAATTTTAATATAAATATATATATATAGACAAATATATAATATATATATATAATATATATATCATATCATATATACTATATATATATATATATATATATAATAAATATTATTATATATATATATATAATATATATATATATATATATATATATTATATATATAAATTATATATATATATAATATATATATTATATTATGAGTTTAAATATTATCCAAATTCTTAATATTTGTTCAATTAATCGGCAAAATAATCGGCAAAAATTGCCGATGACGATTGGAAAAAAATATGCCTATTTTGCCGATGACGATCGAACGACTTAATCGTCCCAATCACAACTAAATTTATATACAAAACCAAGTTAAATTACAATACATAATTATGCCACACCAAATCAACTATAAATTGCATACCAAAAACGTAAACCATACCGAATAAGCTTACTTAAAAAATTAAAGTAAGCTAGAACCTAACCAAAACAGCAGGTCTTCAGGCGTACAACCTACTGTAAATTGTAACGAAAACAATTGATAAAATATAAGAGAAAGGTAGTTCTGCTATTTTATAAATCATAATGGAATATTTGTTTAATTTCAAGTATCCTTATATTTGAAAAATGAAAATACTCAAGTGAAATATCATATGAGCCTCTTTATATTTTTAACAATACATTTAATGAAAAAAAAAGCGAAAAAAACGTGAAAAAACATGTTTTTTTCATGAAAAAAACACTATTTGAAAAAGACGTTTTTTTTCCCAACCCTATGCTCAACGCAAGAAATGAAAACTGCTCATTCACAAATAAAATAATTCTTCGCTTGTCATCAGTAGTATATTCTATCAGCAAATATTTTCCTGATTTGGAAAATCGCCAAGTAAACGTTTGGGTGCTAAGACCCTTTACAGTGGATGAAGGAATATTTCCAGATGCTGAAATTGAAGTCAAAGCACAATTCCTCGGACTTCGCGAGACAACACACTGAAAATAGATTTCTAAAATTCACAACTAGCAACATTTTGTCGAAAGATTGGTGGCGAGTTTCAATTATTATCGGGAAAAGCCTTGAAAATACTGATTCCATTCGCCACAACTTACAGGTTTGAAAGTGGATTATCGATAATGGTGACAATGAAAACAAAAGCAAGGAACCGATTGAACTTGGAGCACGACTTACGATGTACATTGGCCAAAACTGCACCAAATATTAAACAAATTGTTAGAACTAAGCAATATCAACCGTCTTATTGACTTACATTTCTTCTTGATTTAACAATAAATTCCTAAAAAATAGATGTTTTCTTTGTTTGAGTGATTAAAATTAAGTAAAAAATATTTATTTTTCGTAATTTAAAAAAAAAAATGTAATAGCTAATCGCTAATTTGTTTTTTAAAGTAAACTTTTTTTGTGGGTATTTGCTAATATCTTTCCCACTTTATGGGTAATCTCCTCAAAAAGGTTGGGAACCTTGCTCTAAAAGAGGATATCCTCTCATATCTTCTGTCATAGTCCCTCCTCCAGCTGTTTCACATTCTTTATTTAACGAATGTCCGTATATCCTCCTCTTGCTTCTTTGCAATATTGATAAAATCTCACATCTTACTGAATTGGCCCGTGACCTTGTCTTTACCTTATCCTTATCCCAATTTTTCTATTAACGACTCCTTCCCTCCCCCCTTTCATGAGATCTTTATTTTTTATTTCCTTAATTGTTTCAAAAACTTCTCCTTCCAGTCTTAATATAATCTCCAATCCTTGGTATCTGACATATTCTCTCTCTATGAGTAACCATGTGTTTATTTTTTCCTTCCACTCCTCGAAATTCTCCCCTTTCTTCTCCATAAAACCTTGGACATCTTGTTCTAGTATCTCTTCTACCTTCTTCAGTTTTTCTTTATCCGAGTCAGTCATCTTAACTTTTTGGCTCGTAACTATGCCCTCTATTACCAGTTTGATATAATTCTTTGATAAGAAGCAACAATTAGTCACCTGAAGTTAAGTCTGAACTGAAGAAAAGTGCTGAAGAGGTTTTTAAGTTGGATGGGACTTGCAAGATCAAAGATTAAGAGAAGATAAAGTATGTTAACGAAATGTTTAATAATAATTATACCACTCGCTTCATATTATACTAGTGAATATAACAAAGGTGGATTCGTCTTTGCTTTACTCTAAACGATAAAATTACCATTAAAGTATAATATCAATATACATAAAAGGTCACGGCCGCCTCATAAAATTAAAGTTTTAAAGTAATTAAAGTACTCTAGAAAAATAATAAATAATTAATCTACTAAAACAAATATAAATTTAAACTATTTAATCACTAATATTAACACAGGGAAATTCTTGGAATATGTCGTCACACCCCCTTTTCTGTAAATATTAAGTACATTGGGTAGTTTAGTGGATTTAATCACCTAGATTTGAATGAAAATCATATACAAAAAAGAAAATTGATTGACCTTATTTAAAAATGTATTAAGCATTCAATAATTAAATTTTTACGAAAAATTACTGCAGTTTCAAATAGTTAAATGCTCCTTTCTCGGGAACAATATGAAATTGAAATCTGTATAATGTCTCATTTTATGGATCTTTTGATGGGTTCTCATTTGATATATAATATGATAGATGGTAGGAAAAAAAAAATTAAATTTCTTTAAAAAAAATTATTTTTTTAGCCTCTTATGTCTCCCAAAGTTTCATTTTGGAGATCATAACGGTGTTAGGTGATACAGACTACAAGTTTAACATATATCAGATAAATAGCCATCATATCTGATCTAGATAAAATCAATAAAAGACCAGCTTTATCTAAATGTAGCTGCCTAAGTGGAATAGCTTTCTCAAATCGTTTGAATTAGAAAGTAATTAGATTGTGAATTAACAGTTAGTTATTAGATATAATTAATTAAAATAAAAATACCCGCTTTTTATTTAATTATTTTTATATGCAAACGACCTGGCATTTAAAGAAATTTTATTAAAAAGAAATATTGGTATCATCAATTTACCCAAAATAATGTTAATCTTATTTGCCGGAAGGATATGCTGAAGGTGGTTGCGAACTTAAAGATAAACTATTTTTCTTCTTGAGGATGGGAATGCTAGTACAGATAGTATCAGATCTTTCTTTTTTATCATGCTGGTAGAGTCGATGGTCCTGCCACTATGGAGGGTGTAGGGATTCATGTTTACTATTAAATAAAGTACAAGGAATCAGTCAGAAAACATCAAGGTGGTGAGGGAACGAATAAAGACTATGAGAGGCCTTATGGATGTGAAAATGTTATTTTCACAGATTTTGGGATTTCTGGATTTTTATAAAATTATATTCATTTTAGCGCATTTATAAGAGTTTTATAATATAATGGAATCCATACTTCTATTGTTTGAATAAATTCTCAGATAATAAACCTATTACATTAGTAAAAGGAATCCAGAGAAACATCAGGTGGTGAAGGGAATGAAAAAAAATGAGGTCCTGATGGATGGAAAATGTAATTTTCATTTCATTTTTATCTTCATTTTTTCCCAGAACATAGCTTAACCACAAATTTGTCATTGCATATAGAAATGACATATCCATCTAATTCATTAAAGTTTAATCTCTCTTTGATGGGTAACTGGACAGCTATTGCTAATGAAGCAAATGAAAATGACTGCATAAACTTGTGTTCCACACTCTGAAAGAATGAAAGTATGGAGTTTTGAGTTCTTGGAATTGCCTTAACCTGACTGAACTGATGTGCCAGGTGTTGTTCATTTTCCATGTAGCTACTTCTTAGGTAAGGTATGTGAAAGTTATAGTTGTGGAAAGGCCAAGTTTTATCCATTCGTACATAGAGTTGTAAAGGTGTTATGATCTGATAATGGTAAGTTCTTTGTAGACTAGTTTTTGCTGCTTCCCTTTTAACAGTACTCTCAATCCCATCATGTGGGCTTTTACCATGCACTGTAGCCGTAAAATAACATTCTGCATCAATTACAAAATCATTTTTATGATTGCAAATGATCACATTGTTCTTATTTTTATACTGAGTGGCTCTGCCTTCTGAAAATTAAAATAATTTGTTCAGGTCATTGTTAAATTTCAACTTTAAAACTGAAATAAATGGATAGAGACAGTTATCCTCAAGGCACTCTTGAGATGACAATGAAGATACAGTGTTTAAGCTTTTCTTAAATGTAATAAAATAAAGGACAAAGGGGTGAATTGTAGCTTGTAGCTTTATTACCATTTTGCTTCATCTTGTAAAGTAAAACATTTTCAGTTGTTATAAATTACTGCAACCTCTGAATGGTATAGATTTTCTTGGTTTTGTATAACGCATAAAAGTACTCTGTTGCGTGGCAATAAAACCTTAATAAAGAAGAACTTTCAGATTGGTGCAAAACAGATCAATAAATTCATTTGCATGGTTTTGTAGGTTTCCAAGTTGCACCTGCCAACTGAGATCCATTGGCGAAAGGTTTCCGTTTCATTTAATTTTTCTTCAAAACCATCATCTAGAATTTTCCTTATTTCATCAATACCAAGGCAAGTTTCGCAATCTGAAAATAACATCAAGGATGCAAGACCACACCATTTTTAAAAGACAAATCACAATCCTTGCAGTTTCAAATCTTCCCATTCGTTATAGAACTCATTTGAATTTCCCATCATTAGTTTTACATTTTGATGAGTGTTACACACCCAAACTGTATGTGTACCACTTTGCTGGCTAGTATACAATTTTTTGGTTGTAACTCTGCAAATTTGGAACTTTAAAAAGTACATTTGCCTCTTTTTAAATTACATAACATTAGCCGTTTAGTAACTTTCACTTTCACTGCCTATGCCTATCCATCTCATCCTTCATTGAAACAGTCCTGGCATTGGTCTACTAACTTCATCACTTTCAAAAAAAAATTCCATAATAAAATTGGCAATCGGTCTTTGATCTGGTGTGGACAAAATCCCCTTATGTTGTAAAAGTTGCTTGTTTTGTCTTACCAGATAATTTGGAGCTGTTAACTCTTGTAACAACATCTTGCAGCCATACTCTCGGGTAACAAGTACCTGTATCATATAGTGTCGTCCTCTTAAGTATAAGTCTCTCATATAAATTAATCTGCGTAAGAGACATATTGAAGTACCATCTTGATCTAATCACCTGTTGATTCTGATTTTGTAGGAAAACTTCCTTTTTTATCTGCACACTGATTTTGAAACTTTCTAACTAGCATATGTTTTATATTCTGCCTTTTTCTTGCATATTGGAAATTCACCTATCTCCTTAGCAGAATTAACGACTCACAATGGAACTTTTGAAAAACATTTTTTGTGCTACCCTCTGTCATGTCATATACCAAATGAAAGCCCATCAAAAGATTTTTAAAATAAGATATTTGTCAGGTTTCTATCTCTTATGGTTCCTGAGAAAAAAAAAGATTTAACTATTTTAGAATGCAGCTATTTTTCTTAAAAATTTAATTATTGAATGCATAATAAATTTTTAATGACAGCCCCCAAAAAAATTTGTAATGGTTTTCATTCATAACTATGTAAACACAATTGATATTCCAAGTTTCAACAAAATTCGCAAAAGTAAGGCAGAATCAGTGTGTTGATCTGACATGGAATGACTCAAGGGCTCTCACATACTTTTCCTTATAACCCTGTTCATTTAACTTCTCACTTCTAATTCTCTCCACTTCCTTTTTTTTTTCCTCCTCCATCCATGCCCAGCCTAACTTAATTATAAATAAAACAACATAATGATCTATATTATCATCCCCATCCCCATCCCCCCACTGTTTTCATCCATCACATTTTTCAACCCCAATTCCCCCCCCCCCTGCCCCCAAATTCTCCCGGATCCTTTAACTGTGCCACTTAGCATCCATCATACTTCAACATCTTTTTAACCAACACAAAATCAATCAACTGTTCACTTCAACACTCTCTACCATACATCAACTCTTCGAATACTATGGATAGTCTTCCTGAAGGTGTGTTCAAAGAATATATTACATACACATCTCTCTCTTCAGTCTTCACACACAAATCGATCAATTTTCTCCCATTCACATTTTCTCAACCGCAAAGACACCTATTATACACTTCCTCTTTCGATCCCCTATTCACTCATTTAAGTTTCCCAACACAATTATTCTGATGCCTCCTATTCACCTTGTCCATAACATCAGTTAGATCGTTTCAGAAAATCTCACTTTCCTCCACATCCTCTCAGGTGGATCAAATGATAAAACCACACATACCATAACCTTCTCAATCTTACACAAATTAACCATTAGTATTCTAGTACTCACACACATACAAAATACATCATAACTCGGTGCCTCAAATCCAGAGCTGGGCGCGGCTATAATTTTTCGAGGTCCGTCATCGGCTATTCGGCTTTGCCCCTAAACTAGATGCGTCGGCTATCCGACTGCATTTTTGAAAACCTCAGTGCGGCATTAACTATGCGGCTATTCGGCTATCCTACGGCGATACCGTTAAATTACAAAGTAAACTTTTGCGCGATAACGAAAGCATGCCTTTACATTTTAAACCTTTTATAAGATAGTAAAACAGATTTATTTAATTTTTTTATTAAATGTTAACTACATAAATAGTTAAATACTTTCATAGCTATAGGTCCTCTTCCTCTCCATGTCCTCCTGGCTAATCACTTCCTGCAGGAGGGTCCATATTTCCTTTGAGGAAAAGAAGGTCTACAAACCTTCTTCCTTCAAGGACGAATCTCTGGGCCCTGAGGATTGTCCCCACCCGCGCTGAAGGCACCTTCTCCACAGCGCTGAACTAGGAATGGGTATTATTATTTATAAATAGAATTGTCCATATCTCCCTATGCTGGTTGGGGAAACAGGAAACAGCTCCGGATCTTCTGAGAGGGCCACCCACTCCTCCATGCGACTTTCGTTAGACGATTTCCACATCCTGGTGCTTGGCTTGCTTCTGCGTACCAATACTTCTTAGAAAAACAATTTTATTGCTGAATAGGAGTGCGGTACTGAAATTGTGGGGTTCTATTTTCTGTTGGCTGGCCAAAGCGACGCTCTGCTGCGTTTTTCTCAGTGGGTTTTGATGGAGTCCCCTATCTTCCGGGTAATCCTGTCCCCGATCTCCCTCCACCATGTCAAGTGCAATGCTTTCTAGGGCCTTAAGGGTGAAGGAGGGTGAAGGGCAGTGGCCATAAGGAGATCCCTATTCTGAAAGAGGTGGCCAAACCTCTTTTCATAGCCACTGAGGAGGGCCTGTACTAGTGGCCTTGCATACACAAGATGAATATTTTCACTCTTCTCCTCGCAAAGGCTGTGTCATTCAATCAACCAAAAGGTAGGACGAAACGGAGGTAAGGAGAGAGCGAGTGCCCATGAGAATAATGAGCCCTTCTACCCCCTGAAGGCATATCAAGACACAACGTTGGCAGCTACACGGCGAGTACTGTGGCATGGAACCAAATGAAGATTGTTACAATCGTTCTACAGACAGCTGAAAGAAGGTAGAAAACAATATAATATAGTTAGCTTAGCTTAGTAAGACACATAATTGATTAATTTTAATATAAAATGAAGGGAGCACGAGAGCGAGGTATCTGTTATGGAATAGGGCGAAACGGTAGAGTCATAAGAAGTGAGGGTATGTACCAGGAATGGAACAAGTAGATCGAAGGCGCTTCATATGGCAGTTAGAGAGATGGATGAATAGAAATAATGAAGAAACCGCTATTTATCATGGAAGCAGTATGGTTCTTGCGGGTAACGGAAAAGAGTTAGCCCACGAATTTGAATGGAGATGTTTGTAGATGTGAATGGAATGTGGAGAGAAGCGTGGAAGAAACACCATACTTTGGTTAGAAAGTGTATAAAGAGACCACATGTGAGAGTGTTTTTGCCTGCGGACGAACCGGAAAAAAGTGTGGATAATATTTCAGTTTAGAGATTTGTTTACGAAGTAGCATATGAGTTTGGGCAAGCAAGAGCGATGCGTACGGTATCAAGAACCAGGATTAATGGAGGGGGTTTGGGTTTGTGATGAGATTTAATTAAGATTAATTTGAAGATAAATTTATTAAAAGTTATAAATAAAATATTAAAAAGATGCAGATTGCATACTTTAAGAAATACTTTGAGTATCTTACCTAACGAATCGTCACCTTCTGATGAGAGGGGAACCATTCCCTTGAGACTGCATTGATGAAGGATGTGATTCTATGGCTATGCAACGTGTGTGAGGAGTTTCGACCCTTAAAACCTCCACGAAGGGACCATCACCTGATCATTAGGGAGTTCATCTGGCAGTAAACACTCACACACTATAATTAACTTCTACTCCCTTAGTGAGCAAATATGCAGGAGAGATACTCTCATAACAATAATGAACTTTGCCTCTATACACTTACATCTCTCGTGATCGGTGCAACTCAATCTTCACGCGCTTATAATTATATACTTTCTTCTTGAATCACGTAACGTAGCCTACTACCTCTGCTCCCACCTCATAGCAGTTTATCTAGAGGATTTCATCTCTTATTTAATTTGATACTACTGATCTGCTCTCTCCAACCTGACTCGCGACCCGCACTCCATCGCATAGTGCGTGAGGTTTCCATACTGCCCTGGTACTATCCGTGTGGAGTCGTGGTGCTCCTCCTGGCCACTATGTGTGAAGCGGCCCCTCCTTGCGCTCCAGCCAGTCGTGCTATTATACACTCCAACATCTGTTGTCTCGCCAACTGATTTGTCACGATGTGCTGGAACATACCCTGAGTATGCTATGAGAGATTCCACACCACACACAACACGTATTGGTTAAATCTTAATATCGTTCAACATTTATTTGTTAATACACATCCGAGTGTGAGAGCTTTAAATGCGAGAATCTATTTTAAACGCTTAGTTTAAGCTCATTTCTCTCAGCTTTCTCTCGGTCACTATAGTACCTCACTCACTCCACATGGTGTTGCATGCACTCGGCTTACTCACCCTTCATTCATGCTCGTCAGGCAGCTCCTGGACTGCATCCACAATTCTCAAGTCAGATATATCAGGTCTTATAGGCGGACAGTTCTCTCTAGGATCCTGGTTGGACTCACCAAAGGCGTTAAGGCTGCCACGTAGTTGGTTGCCATTGTCCGTAAGATTTTATAGCTCAATCGTGCGATCTTTCTCACCGTTACCGTGCGATAGCCATCTGAGAGAGTTCGATCATCTTATCCATTCCTGTGATATATTTCTCCCAGCAAATTCTCTCACGTTTGCCTGTTACCTCTTAACTTCAGACCAAATATAAATTACTCTGTGCGCTCTCTATTTAACGTTAGTTTATATATCTAGCTGTCTCTATGTGAACTGAGAGCAGTTTAAAAAACAAGAAAAGTGTTAGCTTTTTAATTTCTTACCTTCACCTCCCTGACCGCCAAAGATTGTACCATACACCTTTAGATATGTAGGCCTCTTGATATACCAGCTTGCGAATGTCATTCCCAAGTTGAGAGTCCATATATAATAGTACGCCACATACAGAGTTCTGGCTCAGTGGTCGCTGACACATATCAGATGTTAGGTGAGATACTCTGATGTGAGTGTCGAGTTCGCACTCCCTCTTCCATCTTTCTGCGATCAGCTTTCAAATTCCCTGGCTCAAAGTCCTCCTTGAGGTGGGATAAAACTCGGGAATGAGGTAAAACATCTCCTTCGTGTAAGGATCATCAGCTTAAATCCAGTGGCATCATTGAATGAAATGAACCACCTAATGATGAAAAAGTAATTAATTTAATAAATAATTAATATTTTTAAATTTTTAATAAAAAATATTTTAAAAGATGAAAGTATTCCACCATCATATTACCTATTTAAAAAAAATGAGTTCAATTAAAAATAACTAATATTATGTTTCTGAATTTTTTCACTGGTGTAACCTTGTCTTGCTCTCTGCTGGCTGAACTTTGACCTGAAGCTCTCATCCAGAGACATCTGACGCTTGCGAGACTCACTCTCCCTTGAACTGGAGCGACCGCGCTTGCTAAGCCCTTTAATGGCTGCAGAGAGGTGAGGGAGAAGGTCATTGTGCATCTGGTATATAAAAATAATACAAACTTTTAATTACAAATTTTTAATTTTCTTTGATAACATTTGTATAAAGTATCAAGACTTTATACAAGAGTGTTTAAATCTTGATAACTATTTAACTAGCAACACCAGTTAGTTGTTGTGATCTTATCTAAATTATTTATTTAATAATTATTTAAACTTACATGCTTGTAATGCTGCTTGAGGTGGGACCTTGTCTGGGTGCTGTAGGAAAGCCCCTTCTTCCCTTCTGCAGGCAGGATTTGTTTAACACTTGGCAACACCAGTGTTGAGATCTTTCCTAAAGAGACACCACCCATCAAACTTTCAAGATCATCAGGTCCTCAAAAAATTATTTTCTAAAGATGAAGAAACTGAATAAATAAGAAGTTTTTAATTTTTCTGAATTTTAACTATGGTAATTTCATATTTAAATGTTCAATCATGAAAAAAATTCAAAAAAGTTAATTTACTAGAATTTATTGAAAAGATTAATTTGGTTACTTTATAGTCTTTACTCTTTACTATTCTCTTTAGTTTTAGTCTTTACTATAGCATGGAGGCGAGTTTTCTTACCTCTCCAGAGTGAGCAAATAGCTTTT
>JABUQX010061888.1:5000-30000 GCA_015478945.1 Trachelipus rathkii
TTCATCATGCAAGTAAGATAATGTGATTACAAATATTTAAATGCTGCCTTTATTGTTTGATATTAGTGGTATATACTATTATAACAAATTGAAATAAATTGTAAAATGTACAAATTAAAAAAAAATAGGCTATAGAAGTCATAAATTTGAGTCTTTTGATTATTTAGCTAACCCTAAGACATTTACTATCCCAACAAAAACAAAACATTTTTTTTGGCGTGAAGGGACAGGTAGGAGGAGGTATGAGCAAAGAGGGTACTAATCCATGAAAAGCCTAATAATCAAGGGGTACGTGGGAGTAAAAAGGTTGGGAAGCGTTGTCTTAGGAATAAACATGATATTTATTTTTTTAAATCCCAGCTCTTAAGTATTTCCTCACTTTTAGACATATATTTTCTGCTGAATGAGAAACATTAAAACTACTGATTTGTAATGTTCCACTCTCCTTTGAAAATCTTTATCAATCCAATGCCCTGACATACTTATAAAGCTTTCATTGTTTTACGAGCAAGTCCAAATATCTGATGTTAAGGATAATGCTTGAATTTCTTGCAGCTTAAGTGTTATTTTGTTCTTTACCTTTTATATATTGTTGTGGATGATCTCTTCTGAAAAGTACCTCCTTTGATGAAATTATATGTGGACATAAACGTGATTTATTTAAATTCTTTATCCCAATGTCTTCAACCAAAAAGAAAATTGCAGATTGTCCACAGCAATTCATTTCCCCAATTTGAAATGAATTTCTGTGGCTTTTTCTATCATAAATTTCCCAAAATCTTTGTTTTATCAGTTATTTATTCAAACAGTGTAGGCTGAAGAAATCTTTTTAATAGAGGTAGAAGTTGATGGTATGGATGGACATGGATCATCATCTGCTGTGTATGTGATATCATGTCTTCTTTTTTCGGCCACTTTTCCTCTTGAAGATTCAGATATTTCTTTTATCTCCAAATATATGGTTTTATGTTTCTCTTCAAGATGATCCAGTAAAGGTGTGCTATAATATTTTGAACCTTTCTTTGGGTTCCTCTTGAAAGTAATGTATTCCCAATAGCGCACAAGTAGTTCACACCTCACGGGTTTAGCCCTCTTCAAGGAGTGTAACTTCTCTAGGTAGTTACTACTTAGGATCCGGACGAGGAAGGTGCATGATAATTGCATGTTTTAGAGTCAATCCTTCATATATATATATATGATATATATATATATATATAATATATATATATATATATATATATATATATATAATATATATATATATATATATATATATATATATATATATATAAGGTAAGTATAAATGAAAATTTCATTCTCCGGCCGGAGACTCCGGCCTCCGGCCGGAGACTCCGGCCTCCGGCCGGAATTAAAATTTTAATTCTCCGGCCTCCGGCCAAAATTACTCTCCGGTGCATCTCTCCGGTGCATTCACTAAATAATATATATATATAATATAATATATATATATATATATATATATATATATATATATAATATATATATATATATATTATATATATATATTATCTTCTTATCTTCAGTTCAGACTGAGGCTTGGGTTACTATACCACCCTGATAATGTGCACCTTTCACTTTGTATGGCCCACTTGGTCGGGGGAAAAGCAATAAAACTAGTAACCTTTCCCCCGATGTGCGTTGGTTAAAATAAATATAAATAAAATATATTATTATATATATATATATAATATATATATATATATATATATATATATATATATATAATATATATATATATATATATATATATATATATATAGTATATATATATATATAATATATATATATATATATATATATATATAATATATATATATATATATAAATATAATATATATATATATTATATATTATATATATATATATATATATATATTATATATATATATATATATAATATATATATATATATATACAGAAATCGAAATTCAAAATTACAATTATTCCCCATAAACTCTCATGATAAAGATGCCAAATAATAATTATTTTATATGCATTAATCACATGTAGAAACATCCTCAACATCCTATTTTTCAAAAGAGGATGCGGATTCGGATGTGCCGTTAAGTGCGGATGCGGATGTCAAATTTTGGTGCGTATATTGTTCCGCAAATGCGGATGCGAATGTCATGTCCATCACTTAATATATATAATATATATAAATATATATATATATATATATATATAATATTATATATATATATATATATAAGTATATATATATATATATATATATATATATTATATATATATCATATATATATATATATATATATATATATAACCTTTTTAAAGTAAACATTAATCATGGCCCTGAATTAGCAGTGGAGGTGATTTTACATAGGGAATAAAGCTTCGAGTAAAGTGGAAAATCTTCACATATAAGCTTAAACATTTCTAATTTCAGAAATTAAATTAAATTTTTAATTAAAGATTTAACCTTAACATCAAAACTAGTATTGTCCTGTATTATATAGGATTACTTTCATTACTTTTTATAAAAATATCTAATTTGAAAAGTAAAATACGCGATAAGTATATTTCATGACAATTGTTCTTCCCCCTATAGGCCTCTACTTCTTCTCTTGTATAATTATCTGACCTCCTTCCCCATTACTCCTGAGTCAGACAAAATGTACCCATCGAATCATCTGATTTGAAGAACTTCTATGAACAGTTGCATAATTGCCCTATAGCAGGTGGCTGCAACGAAAACTAAATCAAGAAATCAAGAAGAAATCTACCCATCATCCAAACGCGCCTGAAAAATACACACATTTTGCTTAAATGTTATTTTATGAAAAAAGAAAACTGCTCAAAATTTCTAGAAGTAAAAAAAAAAAAATATTATTTTTTCAAATGATATCGCCAGAATAATATCGATATTCGATATATCGAAAAGCCAATATCATCTAAAAATAATCAATATAACATATATATAATAATATATATATATAATAATATATATATATATATTATAAATATTATATATATATATATAATATATATAATTATATATATTATATATATATATATTATATATAATATATATATATATCATATATAATATATAATATTATATATTATATACGCCGGTCCTCTTGCGGCATCACTACTACACACCGTTTAACTATATAACTTAACTATCATCCATCCTTTCCACATGATCAAACCATCTCAACGTACCTTCATTTATTATCTCATTTAAACCTTTCTTCAAACCACACAACTCTCTAATACGTTCATTCCTCATTTTATCAATTCTTCTCACACCTAAACACGCCCCTTAAGATTGTCCATCTGAACACATTGACTTTAGATCTATACCTCTCATTCCAGACCAATAGTCTTCACTACTATACATTAACATGGTAACAACATACCTCATGTAAGAACCTAGCGCACTCAAGACTTAGTCTTTTAACATCCACCAACGGATTTAATTGCACCAGCCACCTTCCTGTCATTCACAACTTTACTTACTACACTCTTTATCATCGTTCCCTTCTCATACCAACAAATATCCCTAAAGTTATTTAAACTCAGACACTTGTTTCTGCTGTTCACCATCTAATATAACTTCACACTGAGTGACTCTGTCCTCACTCACAACCATAAGCTTACTCTTATCTACGTTTACTTTCAAACCTCTCCATTTACACCCCCTACCAAATCTTTCTACCAATCCTCTCAAACTCCCTTCAGATTCACCACACAAAACAAATTCATCCGCATATAATAAGTATGGCACCCTCAACTCTCTTCCATCCTCCATCGTTTGAACACCATCCCTTGGCACCTCACCTCTAATTCTTTCATAACCACATCCATATACAAATTGAAAGACCAAGGTGGCATAACACATCCCTGCCTCACTCCGCTATGAATATTAAACCAATCACTTTCGACTCCACTTATTCTTACATATGCTTCGCTATCGTCATACATACTTTTGATTCCATTCAGAAGCCTACTACCAAACACCATATATCACCAACACCTACCATAGAGCTTAATCCTTGTTGTAAATCCATAAAATCTAAATACAATTTATTCTTCTTTTCCCTCGTTTTCTCAATTATTTGTTTCAATGTAATGATTGCTCCACATATCCTCTACCACTTCTAAACGCACCTTGTTCTTCGCCAATCAGTCCTTCAGTCACTTGACGTACTCTTTCGACCAAAAATACCACCATACATCTTCCCTACAACACTCAATAAACTAATTCCCTTATAACTCCTACAGTTATCCTTATCCCCCTTACCCTTATATAAGGGTACTATTACTGCTCTCTTCCAATCCCTCGGAACCATACCCTCTATAAACGCTTTGTTACACAACTTCCAAATCCAATCAATCACCATCTCGTCGCCATTCTTGATCATTTTACCAGTAATTTCATCTATACTTGCAGATTTACCATTCTTCAACTTTCTCACTCTATCCATTACCTCCTCCTTACTATAGGCCTCTACTTCTTCTCTTGTATGATCATCTGACCTTCTGAGTAAGGCACAATGTTCCAATCATCCAAACGCGCCTGAAAAATATACACATTTTGCTTAAATGTTATTTTATGAAAAAAGAAACTGCTCAAAATTTCTAAAGTAAAAAAAAAAAAAATTTCATTACTTCAAAATTGCGAAACCTTCCCTATCGATATATCTGGCTGAAAAAATATCATCGATATTTTTTCGATACTATCGAAAACATATCAATAGAGATATATATCGGTCCTCTTTCGGCATCCCTAGTTGAGACTAGGGTTGGTGATTTTTTTAATTTTTTTTTTAGAAAAAATCAATTTTTTATTTTTTTTATTTTTTTGTGATTTTTTTTATTTTATTTTTATTTCTTTGATTTTTAGGCACAAATTGCTTTTTTAACTATTATTTTTTTAATAAAATTAGTAAATAAGCCTAATTATTACCTAATTAATAATAAGTTTAGTAAATATAACTATTATTTAGTTTAAGTTATTTAAATTATATATATACTGTATAATTTCCGAGTGCTCTAATTTTATTTATTTCTTTATTAAAAATGATTTGAAAAGACAGAGTTATGAATTTACTTATTACATAGATGAAATATACTTATCAATAATTAGGTGACAATAAGGATTAATTAGTAATTTATGGAAAAAACTTGTAAAAAAAAAAAAAAAAAAAAAAATCATGATTTTTTTTAATGAAAAAATCAAGTAAAAAAACCAGTTGATTTAAATCATTTGATTTTTTCGTGCCATCCCTGGTTGAGACTACGTTAAGAGAGCTAAAATGTAGTATCATGCTATTATTATTATTTCAGTGATTGTATAATTAAACTTCAAAAGTCGTCAGATGATTTGATAAGTATATTTTAAATTGTAAATAGTTTTTGGCCTCTGTTTATTTACCTTACTATTTAAGGAGAGATAGTTTTAAAGTGACTTAAACCAATGATTGGACATAGGTTCTTCTTTGTCAAAGCTATACCTAACTTATTATATTTTTTTCTGATTTTAGCTGGTCTAGGTGTTAGGTTTATTATATCTTTCTCTTTAAAATAACCAACCCTTCATATATTTAGTTACCTCCCTAGGCTTAATTTTACAATTTGGAACAAATGCTCTTTGATAAGGTATATTCGTGGCCAAAAGCTTTAGATTAAATTCTAACAAAACTACGTTTTCTTTATCTAAAGGCGTTTTCGATTTTGCACGTTTTGCTAACGAAATTTAGGAAAATGCTAAAAAGTCGTCGTTTATGTCAATTTTAGCACAAATTTAGTAAAATGCTAACGAAACGTTAGTAATTTCCTAAATTCTGTTAGATTGCTCTTTCCCGTGCTTACCGAATTTTAGGAAAATGCTAACGAAAAAATGTAAACAAATAAGATTGCGGCGTAGTAGTTCGTTGATTTGATGAATGTTTCATTCATGAAATTAGCTTTAAATCTAATTTCTTCCAAATCGATAAACTCCATCACAATAGTAAATCAATTATTTGTAATAAAAACCATTTGTCATTTTTTAAAATTTTTGTTTATTCCAAAAACACGTGCTGCATTAGAACAGCTGATCAAAATTTTTGTAAACAATCGGTCGATTATGCCCGAAATTCGTGCTAAAACTGGATTAGCATTTCTTATCCAGCGTTAGCACAAATGCAAAAACGAAAACGGCTTAAATAAAGCTTTTAACAAACAAGGTGACTACCCAAGTATTAATTCTTGGAAAACACAAAATATAAACTATTTATATTACAAGAATATTGGTGAGTAATATCTTTTGATTTGTTAAATTTCTAGTTATTAGGCTAGACTTATTACTTTAAACTGAGTAGACTAACCCTCTTTTCAAAAGATTGACCAGTCACTAATTGCTCTTATTTCACATTTCGGGGATTTTGAAAAGAATTTCCAATAACTTTCCAAGAATTAATAAGAGAACTTTTATTTCAATTTTTCTGATTAGTTTATGCTATTTGAATTTATTTTATTACTCACCTTATAGCTTATTGTAATTTTCTTGATACTTGGAGTGCGTTAAATAAAGCCGTTTTCGTTTTTGCATTTGTGCTAAAAAAATGCTTAAGTTTGCGTTCGTTTGTCAAACTTAGCGCAAAATCGTAAAAAATAAAAAAAATGCTCATCAACCTTAAGGAATTCCTTAATTCTGTAAGGTTGCTATTTTATACAGAATTTTATTCTATATTACACAGAATTATGGAAATTCTTTACGTTTGGTGAGCATTTTTTACGATTTTGCGCCACGCTTGACAAAAACGAACGCAAACTTAAGCCTTTTTTTTAGCACAAATGCAAAAACGAAAACGGCTTAAATTTGAATTTAACTTGTAACGTAGTTATTTGCGTAAGTTTATAATCACTTAGTCATTATTTTACATTTATCGCTATGGTAGAAATGGAAGAATGCCAATCGCTCAATTGTCTTCTCATCGTGGAACGGGAAGACTTAAAAAGACGGATGGAAGTAATTATAGCAAGATTAAAAACTAGCGGTAGTCTTTCATTTATTAAAGATAAATTATCTGAATTAAAAAGTTATTTAAAGTCTTTGGAGAAGATAGATAAAAGTATCTTGCCTAAAAATCCTTAAATTTAAAAGCCTTAATGAATTTTGTATAAGTGAGTTGGGTTGTGCCTTTACCGCTTACACCCCCTTTCGGGGTACCCCGAGATGGGTCTTCATGCATCTCTCTGGGGGTAATCTCCAAGTAGTTGGGCTAGTCGCTGAAAATTGTTCAGTTATGTATAGTAAAGATTGAGATTATGTTGATGAGTGAGCGCATTCGTGAAAGCTTTTGTATAAACATGAAAGTATCCCTAATGATAATCCTACAGTGTAAGCCTAACTGAACACCTGTGTCATATAGCATTACACCTTGGTAAGTATGATAGTTAGTTTCTTTGTAGGGATGTAAGAGAGTAGGTTACGCTTTGTGATGCTGTGATAGTTACTTTACTGATATTTATCGTGCTGTACTTTGTTAATGTTGACTGGTTATTCGTACGTAAGGTATGTTATTTCTTATTTAGTGATATTATGTTTAGCTTTATGGATATTAAACTTTGTTATGATTATTAAATACTACTACTACTACTTTACTACTACTACTACTACTACTACTACTACTACTACTACTACTACTACTACTACTACTACTACTACTACTACTTTACTAATATAATAATAATAATAATAATAATAATAATAATTGAAATCTTACAGTGTGCCAAATCACCTCTGTATGATGCGCTGATGCCAAACCTACCAGTTTGTCTATAGTAAAGCTTGAGATTGTTATACTTTGTTAATGCCGAGAGTTTATTCACGCTTAAGTCGGCCCCACACATGCGGAGTTCGTTGAACTCTTTGCCAATATGTGTATGGTCATTTTTGGAATAGCTTTGCTCATTTGCTTGGTTTGCCAAATTCACAAATCTTTTACACAAGCGATGGAAAAGATTTGTGTATTTGACAAACCAAGCAAATGAGCAAAGCTTTGCCAAAAATGATCCATACATACATGGGGTAGAATATGTGTAGACGTACATTCCCTTATGAGGTAAAACAAATGTAGAACCCAAAGATTTAAGAGTTTGGCAAACTCCCCATGTGTGGAGCCGCTATCATTAGGCCTACTTCTTATATTTTTCACTAGTCACAAAAGAAGCAAGTTTAAGTAACGAACGAAAGAAGCTAATGACTCATTGAACGGGCAACAGTCACTATCTTTTTCTTCTTCAGCGAACCAATAAGAAATGAGAATACATCATAAGAAAAACATGTCAAACATTACTAAACGGGATAATAACCGTTGTAAGAAGAAACACATTTTGAGCCATTGAGAGGAGCGTTTAGGAAATTTTTCAAAAAAAGTTTATCTGTTATGGAAATCGAATTTAATACAATTTAAAATATGATGAGAAAATATTTTATTAACTCGAAAATTAAGTAACGGTTAACGGATGCAGGGGAAAATTTTTAACTCGTAACGTTAATTCACAAATGTAACTCGTTAATAGTCCATTACTTCTTTTCGAAATTAACGAAAGCGTTAAAAGTTTAAAAAAACTAACGAGTTAATTAACGAATTAACGCTTTAACGCGTTAATGCCCACCTTTGGCAATTGGTATTAGTGGGGGATTGAGGGAATATTTTATATGTATATTTTCAGGTCACTTTTCAAAGACCCGGCAGGGTCTTAATCCGGCACTGGATTTGTCTGGATTTGTCTTGATTAAGTAGTGAGTTTTGTGGGAGATAGTTTCTCTGATTTATTAGGGTGTCTAGTTCTGGTGAAAAATTGGAAATGAAATGTGTGCGATAACCTTGGGGGATGCATTTTTTGGATGCATTTAGAATACTATTATTGTAATGTTGTATTGCTTTATCAAGAGATGGAAAATCAGTTATTTGGAAAGATTGTAGTTCTTGTTCTATAAAATCTGTGTAACTTTTCCAGTTCGCTTTCTTATAGTTAGTATAGTTTTTTTTTTTAAAGGATATTTGTGAGGGGTGTTTATAATCAGTTGTGGGGTGTGATATGAGGAGATGTCATAAAATGTTTGCCATGTTGTGGTGTCTTGAATTTGGGAAGAGCAGAAGGAGATAGTCGGGGACGTGAAATTCTGACTGTGATAGGAAAGTTGGGAGGTGCTTTTATGACACTCTACTACTTCTTTCTCAATTTTCATTCAAAAGATTTGACCGATGAGCATATGTGCGCAAGCAATATGCCCAACTTGAGTCATCTCCATATAGAATACCGAATGGAATAGTTTAAAGAAAGAAGTAAATAGTCGGAGGACAGGTGAAATTGAAAAACAAATGAGGTTGAAGAATGGAGGAAAGAGGGTAGGAAGGGGGTTATGCGCGCTCTAACTTTTGACGTAGAGTTAGTATTGTGGCAGCGTGGAGGGAGCAACTGATAAACAAGTGGAAGTAGGTAGGATAATATATTCAGTAGGCTCATGACTCATAGGGGAGAGGACTCCTCCGGAAACCCCGCTGCTTAGGAAATCTGTAATTCATCGGTGTCGGGGGGTTCTCGGACAGAAATCCGAATAAGCTTCGTCCGGGGCTTGTATATACGAGAAAACGCACGCCCGGATTACTTCGAGCCTCGGTATTTGTTCTTGCAAAGGAAATCGGAAATGAGTAAGGCCATCAAGAAGGAGAGAAAGCCCACAAGGACGGGAGCTTGAAGAGCAGGGGTCAGTGACTGGCCAGTAAGCCATACTTATTTCCGGTCTAATGCTGGATATGTATCGCTCACCAATCTGCAAATTTATTCTCCCTTCTTTTATAGCTCTCTCTCATAATTTTTGTAATAGAGGCCATTGACAAGATAGACCAATATTATCACAAATTTTGGCGTTTTATATAGTCATGTATAGATAGATATTAGTTTATCGAAGATATTTCATTATATGAAAATAAAAATTTTTGTTCTGTGTGTTTTTATGTTTAGTTTGCTCTTTTATACTGTGGATAAGACTATAGCGTGGCTTTCACAACCCTAACACTTTCACTCTATAGAGGGTCATCTAAGTTTTGAATGAAATACGAGATTTCATATATTTGTTGGTAGTCTTCTTGTAAATGTGAGAGTTTGAGAATATGATGAGACTGAATATTTTAATATTAGCAGTATATATTAAATGAGAAGACTATAACATTTAATATTGGCAGAATATAAGTATATGTGATGGAGTATTAGATGACGGCTATAATTTATATATTTAAATATTTCTGGAAAGTTCTTTGTTTTGAACACAGATTCGATGTCGTGCTCTTAACACTAGACATTCGAGTGGTAGAGTGTAACAAATGATGTTAGCTTAGACTTATATGTTAAAACATAAGAGAATTAACAAAAAAATAGCCCAAAAATTATGCTTTGTGAGGCAATAAGAGGTGAGGGCCCTATATATATGTGAAATATAGAGTAATCATACTAATTCACTACCCTATATATTATTTTTATTTTAATAAATTATTTATTACTACTTCCTAGGGGTATGGAGGATAAACTGATATTAAAATATACTCAGGCTCCATACTCCGCCTATCACTAAACGTTAATAGTATTTCTTACAGTGTGAGCCCATGCTCAACTCACGATAAAAATGAAGCTATAATAAATAGGAATACACTTTGAGATAGTAGAATATAAGGGATAGAATTAGAGGTAATAGCCCTAAAATAATCTCCATTCGCGTAGCGTCTGGAAACTTAGCCCGTCATATGCTCATCTTATAATAACTCATTTACTCCCGCTACCCCAAAAGGGGGGTGTTAAATAAGGATTATACTATTTTTTGTCGCGGGATAAGAACCTGGGTCCAAGTTTGTCCTTTCTCTCTTGAGAAAATGTTCAAAAAAAAAAATGAAAAAAAAAAAAATAAGAAAAAATAAACAAAAGAACATTGACAATAAAAAGAATTGAATTTTGTTTTTATAAGTATCGTCAAATACTTGAGGAAAATGTACACTGTAAGCAAAAGCGAAATATATATAGATGAATTCTGGTAAATATTTCAACGATATGAATAGAAGGAGGAATGGCAAGATTTACAAGATAGGTTTGATATAAAGATGAAAAGAATTATATATATATTGAAAATTCTCAAAAGATCTTATAACAACAATATTACAGACACCTTTGGGCAGTGTTTTTGACATGAGGCTTTTATATAGTATATCCATGGTGAAAAAGATAAATGGATTCTGTTGCTCAGTTCAAATTTTGCCTTTTTTTTTTTCTTGTTTTTGTTACTACGAGATACACGAAGGCGTCTGTGAATTTGCTCCGGTTCCCGAATGCGAGAGGAGTATATCCGGGGTCCCTTCTCGCCTGTCACCGGGAGCACGATTTCTAGCCTCGGAAGTGAAGAGAACTACAAATATTATACGCAAGACACGGACTAGAAAGAATGCACGAGAGAGAAGTGTGTTTCTTTCTTGCGCACACCCCCCGCATACCTTTCCCGGGAAGGGCCTTTGGTAACGCATCAGCAATTATGGTGATGAATAAACTCGCGTGTGCTTTAGAGCGCTCTAGCGTCTTTGGGGGACGCCTAGAGATGGCTGGAAGATGGTAAGCAGCACGGCATCGGTTCATTGTTACTCAGAGACCAACGCGGAGGTCGTAGTTCCGATCACAGTTGGGATTGATTGGAAGATAGAAAGAAAGTCTATCCTTGTTGGCTCACTCTGCATAGAATATAATGAATAGAGTGCAAAAGACGTCATCTTTACTCCTTCATCAGCATGCGCGAAAATTCGGGAACTCTAGGCTGTTCCCGCGCATACTTTTGTTCCGGATGTTAACGAGTAACCGGAGCACTAGATAGCGCTCATACGGAAAGCCTACTCCAAGTCCGCACAAACGACAGCTTCTAAGCGCAGTTTTTCAAATAACGTAAGCGCAGACAGATGCAATTTGCTCACAAGGGTCCATCAATAAGTTGCAGTGATTACATGTGCCAAGAAAGAGAAACATAGAGCACGTGCTCATTTAATGGCAGGATGAATTGGGAGCTGTTGGAAGTCAAGAAGATTTTACTCTTCATCAGCGGGATTCGAAGAAGATCACGTTTGGACTCTTCAAAAGTTTCGAAGTGCAGTATTATAGAGGTAACGCTTTTAGTGGACACGCGGATGCTATTTTATACTTAGCGCCAATCAGCAGACGTGCCAAAAGAGGTGGACTCGGTCACATTTATCAAGAGAGAAGGACATGAGAGTAGTTGATATTACACAAAAGCACCAGGCTCGCAGATTGTTCGTGTTCATAGAAATTCGGTGGTTTTTGAGTAACTGAAAAGATGCCTGCGCGACAAATAGGTTGTTGCGGTTGATTCTATTATTGGATATTGTCCAAGTAAGCAGGTAGATGTGATATATAGATTATGCTGTGTGAACTGATTCGGCTCCAGCGGGAATTCGAACACTGCACCACCGCAGATTGCTGAGGTAAGTAAAAGGATGCCTCTAACCACTTAAGAACCATCCGCTATGACGACCGACAGCGCTCCCAACACATTCGAATGAGATATGTGGCTATCTACATGTGGTGTAAATATCTATACACTGACAAAGAGGCGACCTGTCTTATCGTATTCATTGCGCAATAATTGAGCAATGAAAGTTACTCAAGAATGGACCGCTGTACGTTAAACATGTTCAGAGACAGGATGTAGTTTTATACTCATAAATCGATATTTTGTGAGGAATATAAACAGATAGGTAGTGTATCCTCTGCCGCTTCCTGCTTCCAGCCTGACGAGGTATGAAAACGAGTGCCCCAGAATACATGTTCACGCTCGGTAGAGACACGGAAGCACCCGTAGTTTTTCGGCCTTGTATTTAAGATGATATAATGTAAGGTAAGAAGAGTTCTATTAAGTTGATATTATGCGAATAAGATTAGAGGATATGCTAGGAGTGCGTTCCCTTCTCATCAATATGTATAGATGTAGATTATAACAGTGGTATGTAACGTTTATTGTTTTTATACCTTATTTGCTTCTCTTTTTATCATTTTCTTATGTGAAATTTTCACTATAGGATATCCAAAAATGTATCTCGGACTAATTTTTTGGTGATATAGACGTATGTTTAGTGTAGTTTTTTGAACTATAATTATTTTTTATATATAATTTTCTGTTTTTAGAGGATTTGTAATATATTTTTTCTATTAACTGCTCCATCATTTCAGGGCAACTCTTTTGAGACCTCAGCAATGTATACTCATCGTATTAACGCATGTACCATATAACTCTTAGTAGGATTAAGGTATAGAGTACAATGAGCGGCATGAGTCTGACGGCTGCTAAATATTTACCACTCTGAGGATGGCAAGTTATGATGATGGACAAGAATCGATATACGTTAGTAATTAAAATATCTCGTATAGTTATAAAGTATATATTTATATTACTCCTAGCGGTCTCTGGTGGTAGGAATAAATTACTGCTCTCTCTCTATTATATATATAGACATGCACAATCATGAGACCAAGAATCCAAAGCAATAATAGTAGAGATACTAAAAAACACACTAGTAACAAGCTAACAACGCAAATAAAATGAAGAGAATATCATATATAGTTATAATACTATATGCAAGCATCTTATATCGATGAACTTTAAAAAAAATTTATTTTTTCTTATATTTATTAATAACAACTTAAATATTCGTATAGTTCTTAGGTCCAGCAGCGGATAACCTCATCAACCTTCATTTGCAGTAGTAGGAACGAGAGCAGAGTTACCAAAATATTGTTTTTATTATATGCTCTGGAGAAAATGTTGATTTTTCTTTTTATTTTCCTTTTTAGGGGGTTCGAGCGATGAGGGGACAGAGGGGGGAATACTCAGTAGTCGGAGAATTTAAAATGCGCGCAGTGAAATTGGTTATCCTAACGACTCTTAGCTGCCACTATACTTTTTCTCGGTAGTTCGTTTCTACGTATATGGTATTGGTCTTTAATTAGATGTTGAAAATTTATATAAAATAGTAAAAAACATTCTTCGCGCAACGGGTTAATAGGAACGCAGACTCCTCTCAACAACCCCTCGGACCCCAAAACAGATATTCCAGCGGCGGCATAGAGAATCATCTTAAATAAAAGTAAATAAATAATGGGAGCGATATGAGCATTCTCTGACTCTTTAATTTTACCAATATTATATTTTTCTCATAAAGTAAATAATAAGATTTAAAAACTCATAACATGATAATATATCTATATATTAACCTGTATGATACCATTTGTATCATTATATATAAAATATATAATTAATTATATAAAATAATATATATATATTATATACTATTATATATTATAATCTAAATATATATATATATAATACTATATATATATATATACTATATAATTATATATATATATTCTTATATATCTTATAATATATATTAATATATATTATTATAATATATATATATTTATTATATTAATTAATAATATATTAGAGAGGAAAGTCCGAGACAGAAAAAGTTACAAATATGACTTTGGTAATGAATATCACAATAAGGTAAAGGTAAGTTTATGATGAAGTCTTGGCTAAAAGTAATAGCTTGAGGAGGGGATAAAATACATATTCAACTAATAAGAAGATAGTGACAGTGGAAGATGGTTGTAGATATACAATAATCAAATAAGATTCAAATCCACAGCCAATTGTTCAAAACACACACAAAATAGAAACAAGAATACCAATTAGGTGAACATGCAAGGTAAAATTGTGAAAATTTAAGAGAATAGCTTCTTATAACCAGATGTACACAAAATTGTATGAGAGAAAAATAGAAGGAAAAGTGAGAGTCTTCGCGTGTAACATAGTCACTCCTTATTCATACGCTAACGCAGATATGTGCATCCGCCGCGATAGAGTAGTGGTTACGTGCGTACATGGTTTCGAAACCGAAAGAAGCAGATATAGAGATTAGTGTGTTTAACAGATAGTCTAAGTCTATTTAGGTTGGCATTGGTGAGTGACGATCCTATCGTTGCAATCCCAGACCCCCGATCTGTTAGGTACTAATGCACTATTTGATTATAGAACCTCGTCGCAGTAGAGATATCGTATGAGTAGCTCAGATACTTACCTAGCGAACTTACGAAGGAGATGAGCGAGAATCGGTCAACGCGCTGTAAATAGATACGTCTCAAAGTGAGACGAGGTTGTATCAAATAAGGCACTTGCGCTCTGTGGACAACACTGAAAACGATAGGTCATCCCACCAATCACTGACCGCCGACGGGATGCTCGTCCTCCTATCAATATGCTTTCAACCTGTGTGTAAGTACGGTGAAGTCTAAAACGCATAAGCTTGTAATATTAAGTCTTTCTCAACATGGCTAATTACTTCTACGTGCATTGACCTATTCGCGTTATCTGATCACGCTTTGAAATTTGAGATCTTTTCACACGTGATTAATATTAGATGATGCGAAGATCTACTCTCAGATTCAAACGACGGATATCAAAGGTTATTCCACGGCATATAACAATACTTGTAACACCGAAGTGGAAGATATTGGGTTTTGAGTAGGCATACACCGCTATGAAGCAACATGTAAGCACATAGCAACCGAAAATCATGTTTGATTACTGTCCTTTCAGAGATGATAAAACACATCAAACTATATACAAATTGTACTCATTGAAGGTCATCTACGCATTTTTACTACTGCTTGTGCTAGTCATATTCAAGAGAGACTCAGGCAGACACTTCATGCTCTAATATTGTGTAATTGTAGACAATAAAATGGTTGTCCTCATTTTAATAATGAGCACTAGATTTATATTCTGTTTGAAATCAGTAAGAGAATGTTTAAAAGGAAGATGAAAAAGTAATTGGATCAATGTATGAAGATTCTCAACCCGAGGAAAAGAATTATAGAAGTCATTTTTTGATTGGATGTCTTTGGGTAATACCTCTTTGTAAATAATACATTATATCATCATAAAGGTAACAATATTGATTTCTATTTAGAGGTAATGAAGATTACTTATTATAAACTACAGTTTATTTAAAATAACTCCTCATTGTGATTTAACTATGTAGAAATGATAAGTAGAGTATATTGGTGTGTTGACCGCCATGTTGGATTTACAAGTTAATTAGGATTCAGTAACTCAAGCTCAGAAGAACTCGAATACTTCTGGTAAGATTTATGAATATATTGATAGGAGCTGTAAAGGAGAGTCGTAATATGGATTGAGAATAATTCGAAAAGAATTATAGAGGTCTATTTCAAAGTAATTTTTGTTTCGTACTGTGGCTTTGATGGTTTGGTCATAATATTAATATACAAAAATTGTCTTCGTCTTGTTCTGCATGAGACGCGTATATTGTAGGTTGAACTCTGGAAGATGGAATAGTTCAGATGGAATAACGGAAATGAGTTTTTCCCAAGAGGTTCAGATTTAATTTAGTGTTAATAATTGTTTGAGATAAATCCAGAGCATATATGGTAATTGATTAAGATATTTGTTTCAAAAGCGCCAACTTAATGATGCGAGAAAGTAGAGGACACATATAGATAAAGAGAATTGACAGTATTGAAATAGACGTGATCAGAAGATATAATCCACAATAAAGTGAAAAATAGAGAAATCACTCAGTAGGTAAATATGATGTTCTACTATAAATGAGAAATACATCTCGTGACACAGACTTATCAGATTAAATCATAATGTACATGATATTTAATCTCACAACCGTTTAATAGTGTATTACTTAACAAATGATAAAAAGAGAAGAAATATTAGTAGGGCTGGTTGCTCCCGTCTCAAGACGGCACGATTCGAGGGGGACTGTTTAGAGGCGACCAGATATTTCCTTATGTTTTGGCCTTGATAGATGAGAGAGTGGAGTGAGAATACACGCGACATACCAGGGTGGGCGAGGGGGAGGTGTTGAAGCTCTCTCACTGGAGGAGGGGCACATCAGTCACTACTGTCGTCTCTACACTGGAACGCGCCCGGAGAACCTCGTTTCCCCCGACTCTGCCATCATTTTTTGCGAGTATTAATCCCTTGGGTATTCTTTATGGTTGAAAAAGAACAGAAAATTAATATTGAAATAGATGAAGTCGTAAGATATATGGTCTCTATAGGGGTGAAATAATTAACTTATGATTTATTTATGTAGTCGTTTATAGCCAGCTGGTAAAATATTTGGTGTGTTAGGAGGTGGATATAGAGAATATAATTCATGGATATATGGGGATTAAAAAACACAATTTCATTAATAATCTTATGAGTTTTGTTCACTCGATAGGTCATATATATATATAGTATTTTCAAATAGTACTCAATTACTATATATCAATCAATTGAAAACAGGTGATGGGAGAGGGGTATGAAAATAAAACATACTTAATATAGCTTATGATGATATTAACATAAATCTACACAATCATTTTCCTCAATATTAAATCGTATATCTTTATATGTTATATATATTATATATTATAGTATATTTCATTTTCATACCATTTTATTTTTTTAATTCTCTATTATATAAAACAATTTATCAAATAAACAATATTTTACTAAATTGGATTTTGATTATACATATATAATTGCGAATGATTGTTATTTAGGTTATAAATAGTTACTCCTGAAACATTTGAAAAGCTAATATTTTATAGAGAATATGGTGAATGTCTTAGAAACAGGAAGAGATTAATCTGAGACGGCGATACAAATTGTGCTCCATAAAAGTATTTTATTATTGTTAAACATATATATATTAAGCTATTCTGCATCGGACAATCATATTCTCGCTGACAGGGGAATGTTATTTTTATATTCCTTTATCACTCATTTAATAAACGAAGAAAGACTTTTCGACAGCTCAATAAAGTTTTTTTCAAAAATTTATCTTATATATTTTAAATTGGTTTAAAGTTAAGGGTATTTCGACTATAAAATTATTATTATCTATTTATTCTTTAGGTCCCAGAAATAATTTATATATATTCATTGACCAATTTTGTATGTGTAACTCAAAATATTATTTTATGAATAGATATTTTATTCTAATATATATATATATATTATATTATATATATATTAATTTTAAACAAATATAAACACTTAATATAATTTCTGCTGCTAATTTATGTGTTATAATTAATATATATATATAATAACATATATATTAATATATATTTAATAATATAATTTATAGCACTCAGGATTGTGATTCCCCTCCAATTGCTATCTTGATTTAAACTTAATTTTCTTCATTATTAAGATTCGTATAATTTATTTACATTAGTATAATTGACACTTATATACATATTATAATTAATGCCTGTAAAAATGCTAATGAATCAATATATGATTATATATATATTATTATTTACACTATTACAATGAAAGACAAGACACATTAAACTACATCTATTAATTATATCATCTCACTCTTACTTCACTACATATTTATCATAATTTGTAAAAATTTATCATAATTACTTATCATAAATAGGTTATTATATTATAATTAATTGGAGATATTCGGAAAGAGAATGTAACTATATCTTTTTAAATAATATCTTCATTCCTCGTACTCATTCTGATTCCTTTCCTTCTACTAATGATGTGTACATATAATTATCACTATGTGTCGCTTGAGTAACACATACATATTTCCATTTGTAACGTTTAACATTACATGATTTATTAATCCTCATTCACATATTACACTCATACACATAATTAGCTCATGCTAAAAGCAAGTTAATTTCTCTTACTGATTTAATTTTCATCAGGTATACGAATTTCCGACCAACAAATTGAAATATTAGTAATATTTCAAAAAAAATTCTCTCTAACATAACAATATTAATCTTACAAATAATAATGATTCATTTCGCTAATAACACACTAGCAACATCTTAGCTGTCGTCGTAATATTGACTACTAAAGGACTTTTTCAGTGACAACGATTTCATTGTACTAGAGACTGATGAGAGTCCCAGATGTGATACTTTTAGTCTATTGATGACCAAACAACATTCTGCCACTACCTCTTCCTCTTGTGTTGCTATAAGAAGATCTTTAATAATACCTATATTTTTTTTTATGATTGGTTTTCTATATATTTATCTGTGATTATATATATTCTTATATATGTATATATTATTGTTTGTTTTGCTATTATGTGATGATAATATACGTGGTCACAAGACCAGGACATGCATGTGGCTACATGAATTGTGTGGGTTGAAAGTTTATGTCTTGTTTATGTTTACTTTATATCAATATATGAATTCGGTTATGCATTTGAGATTTTTATAGATGATTGCGATAGTTATTTGATTCTATTGTTTCATAGTGAAATCTACTTATGTTTTTTTATTAAGGCATTGTATATTTTCTATGTGGGTGTTCGTTTAGGATCTATTTTTAGATTATTTTTGTTTCATGTGGTGGAGATTATATAGATAAGGGCTGAATTCTTGATTTAATTATGCTTTAACTATAAGTATCATTACTCCTTGTGTTAGGTTTTTCTACTTCTTCATATAATGAAAATCAATCTCTCCTCTCTATGATCATAATATTGTTATATAGTTGTTACTTGGAATCTTGTAGATGCATTGTGATTTTTCGTACGTAGTTTTTATAATTTTCTTTTGGTTTTCATAAATATTATTTTTTATTGGTATAGTGTGTTTACGATGGAGTTATAAGCTTAAGTATATTATTGGTAAAATTTTTTATGTTATGTATAGAGGGAATGTCGAGACGTCGGGGACGGTAGCGGAGACGGCCGAGGGGTAGAGAGGGAGCCAAATGGTGTTTTGGTGTAGCCGAGATTAGACTAGAGTGATTAAGGGTGTGCTAGAGAATGTATCGTATGTGTCTGTTGTGACTGTTTAGTTTAAGAATGGGAACGTTGAGTATTATATATAAAGAGAGTGAGGACGAGAGGGTAGAGGAGGTTTAACAGTGTAATTTTATAAAGGGTTGTCTGAAGATCATAATTCATGTAGATTCTGATACTTTTGGGTCTAGTGAGTGTGATAGGGGAACTAGAGTGGCTGCAGTGACGATCTGTCACGGAAGATTGAATGTAGATAGAGCGTGTGGCTGAGTAGCTTGCTTCGTGACGTATATGTAGGCTGTGGTTAACCTGTACACGTACTATGTCGTTCACTAGAATAATTTGATTGCATATGTGTATGTTAATTATTATTGCTTGGTATTTAATTCACCATTTTTTACAATTTTAAAATTTCCTTTTTATTTTTGATTGATTAATCATTTTGAAATATTGATAGTACTGTTCTGTTCCATTGACTATAAATGTAAATAATGTTTGTTTATTCATTATATGTGTCACAAGCGTGGTTTATTGGTTGTTCGATATATGTTCTAAGGATGAACTGGTTAATTTTTGTCTTTTGTCTATTATGAGTTTATGTATGTGTTAGTAGATATATGTTTGTGTGGTTGATTCTAGTTGAGGTGCGTGGGAACTAGAATAGTTATTCTAATAGATGATAGAAAAGTATCTATTTAGATTTGTTTACTAGAATAACTTAATGGCACAACATAAAATATATACATATATCTAATTGAGAAACGATTATCTGTTGAGATATTTCACTTGGCAACGATCAGAATAAACATAGCAAAATACCTATATCTCGTAATGATGATAACGATATATACAAATGCATACAACTAAAGACTCGCTAATCTTCACGAGTCTGAATCAATAATAATAAACTCATCACTCTAAAGCGTTCCTAGTTAGATATCATGTGTTCTGTTGTCATGTGTTTAGTGTATGCGGTGTGCGTAGATAATAGATGGTCGTGAGTTTGTGGGCTGTGGTGTGTGTTTCTGCTTCAAGCGTAATTGTTCTCACTTTTATATGCAGCATGAAATTATAACTGTGATATATATAATAAAGATATAATTCTTCGATATGTAGATAAAGGCGCCGGCATAGTCATTATGGATTATTCTTCTTGCATCAATAAATAGGAAATATTACTATATGATCCAAACACATGAAAAACTTAAGGACAATCCTCTTTATTCACAAACCTACGTGTTTAAAAACCATGTTAAGAAATTGCTTCCAACCTCAGCATATCAACTTGTTATCGTCCAAAACTCTTTTCTCTTATTTTTCCGAAATTTTGCAGACAGGATATGGATATGTCAGCAAAATGTTATAAGAAGAATTTTTCTAACAAAACTTCAACAAATATGAATTTGCAAAAAAAAACTCATTTCGTAGGAAGACAATACCGTAAATCCACCAATTTATTGTCAGTTACAAATGGCTGCCGTTTTACTTTCATTCAGCACTTCATATAACGTCTGGCAAAGGAATATTTCCAAGGTTTTTTTTTTTCAAAGTTCGAAAAGTAAAGTAATGCAACGTATCCTTCGGTTTAAGTAAAAAAGCTAATATTGGGCACTGATTAATATAAAAAAATATTTAAACGTAAAATGAAAGCTTAACTTTTGTAAAATTAGGGAGTTCAAAACTTTTTGAACCTTGTTAAGTTTATATATTACAAATATTTTTTTGCTAGTTCTTTAAAAAATGACTTTAATATTAAATTTTAGTGGTGAAACTTTAAATATAAATATTCTAAATATTTATATTCTAAATAAATAGAAAGACTTGGCCATTTTTAAGTCGACCCTGAAATGTTAAAATATCCTTAAAGTGTAAATCACAATTAAAAAACCTGTCTTTAGACAATATCCCCAATTTTATAAGACATTATGATGATGTTAATGGAATTATAAAAACAAAGGAATTAATAAAAAAATAAAACTGGTGCAGTCTGGTCAGGTGTGATAATATATATAATGTCATATTATTTGGTTGAGGACAACAATTTCTTCAATGTATTAGATATTCAATAATATGTGTTCCATGACATAGACATTTTGTAGTGGAAGGGAGAGGACGTATAACGCTTAATAGCTTTAACATCCGAATTGTCGTTCAAACAAAAAATAGAGTATCAGAAGTTGAACTTAAAAGAATTCAGGACAATAGTATTACTCTAAACGTATATAGTACATCATAATCTGGAAGCATTCTGGATTGATCACTACGTATAACTTGTATATAGTAAATCTCTTAACTATCATTTACTAACAAGACAAGTCAAGAAAATTTAAGGAACAAGAGCTATTCTTTTCTTGTGTGCAAGAACAGCAAGGACACGATAGTTTATTGAAAAAATTTGTCTAGATAACTATATGCTGCCATAGCGTTGGGTAAAAATTAATTCATTTACCAGATAAAATACTAATCACATAATCTTTTCTCACGCGACTAAACATTACCTACGACAAAAGCCCGGAACGAGAGAAGGGAGATTAATATAGTGTAGATATGTGTTTTTAACTGTTGCTGTTCACTCTGCATCGCATTTCGTGATGTGCTTTCTGCTTCTGTGAACATAGAAGTATCTGTCTGTGAGTCATATGGCTAACTGTAGTTCTTATATGTAAAGAGGAATTAGAGCGATTTTACTTTTTAAACATGTTAGGAATCTGTATTGCGTTTCCCCAGTTCATTGGAAAATAATAAGCAGGTTATATAAAAAAAATTGACTGAATATCACTTATATAAGACTCTCACAAATTGTATCTCATTAATTTGTTTGTGGTATATTTCGTTGAATGTGAGATAAGATATGGCTAGTTAATTTTGTTTTGGTCTTTCTCCTTCGTTTCTAAATACGCTGACGATTCATTGAAATTTCTGTGGCTTTAATATATTTTGTTGTTGAATTAATTATTTTCTATCTAAATTTTACTTAAAATCTATAATGATTATCATTATTATACTAATATAGTTATAGTTATGATAATTAGCAACGATTTTGTCGGATTTGTTCTTTTTTTTTTGTGAATTAAATTTTTTTTTTTTGTGATAATATAATATAATATAACTGATTGCATTAATTAATATCGTTGGCCCTCGATTGAGTCAAATATTTACTCAAATCAAAGCTTGAATATTATAAATTGCATTATAGAATATAATCAATTAGCCAGGAAATTTTGAAAGAGACATAGTTAATGGAATTCATTTCTACATTACATATGATTCAAATACTAATAGTGTACAAACCATTTTATTCGGGTGTTCTTAATAAAAGAAGTCTGAGAAAAGATAGATCACTGCATGGCTTATATATGTTTTTAGAAACGGTGGAATATAACAAGGAAACCTAAGAATATTGATTTGCCAGACATACTAAACAGAATTTTGTGTTTGATCTAGATAAGTAAATTAAGCTGGAGCCATATTATGATAACAAGAACACATACGCACCTTTTCTACAACACAAAGAAAAATAAAACCGCTTATAACCTGCTTTCCCAAAATAATATTTTAATAGTAAGCTAAAACTTTAACTGTAAAGATTATCCACAATCTATACGTGATACGAAGTAAGGGTACAAAAAGGTTATTCATGGATCAAAAAAAAAAACATAAACAGAACATACCCTACGCGCCCAATCATTTACATAAATGTATTACTTATCAAATTATCAACGAGTGGCTAAGCGAGATCCGAAATCATTAAAACCTTCTAATCAGTATATCATCTATTTCACATCACTCACTAACACCAATGACTTTTTAATCAACAAAAAGCACAATCAACCCACACTATTTTCCAATTTGTAGGTTTCGACGCCATATCCTTGTTTACATCAGTACCCGTTTCCCTTGCTCTCTCTCTATACAAGCCTTTTAAAAAAACTGACAACAACATAGCCTGTCTCTCCTTTCCCCCTCTTAAAAACAATTTATTCACACTTACACTGGAACATAGTTCACCTACACTCCAGTTAAAAAAATCATCATTTTATTAAACAAAAACAAGGCCTAAGAATGGGTTCCCCCACTTTCACCTATCATTAGTAATATATTTATCGGAATTAATAGAAAGGATCATTTTTTTCAACTAACACTTCTGTTCTTCTATATATTTATTGTTTCAGCATATGTCGGTGACATTTTTCAGCAATTGTGTATACATAATCAAGCCACAACATATCCTAACACATATAAACTCTAATAGACAACAAATAATTTAACAGTTCAACCCTAGAACATCCAAAAAACAAGGAGAGCCTCTTCCTTTCTACTTATAACACTAAATGGGACTTTGGAATAACAGCACACAATAAAACTCGCAATATACCATAAACTCATCACACAACAATTACAACACCCGGTTATTCCCTTTTCACACAGCCATACGAAAAAATAGCCACATCTCTTCATTATTCCTCCACACACCACGGCGACTCGCAATCTGTTCCCTCCCTCCTACAAAAACGAATACTGATTATACTTGTTTAAAAACCTTTAAAATTTACAATACCCTGATCATATAATACTCAAAGGCATTAAAAAAAGCAAAAAAAAAGAAAATTTTCAGCACACTGAAGAGTAGATGCAAAACCAAAACAATTTTGACCTATTTAACCCAGTCCCTCATCGAAGTAAATTTCCACACATAAAAAAAAACTTTTACAAAAAAACCTTAATCTTAACTCCATCTTAATCTACACCCTACCAATAAAAAAAGTTATGAAACCAAAATAAATTTAAAAACTACGAAAATCCCATATCGCATCTACAAGATTTCCATGGTAAACAACGTACAGATATTTACCATCGGAGAGACGATGATTTCAATAAGACGAAGAAACAACACACAGGAGGATCTGGTAACCGATAAACAGAATTCAGCTCTAACCCACCACAGAAGAAATCAAAACACAACAGAAAATCAATATAGATGAAATGAACCACATCATCTACAACATCAGACAACCAACAAAAGCAAAATGACTGAATCTTTTTCGTATAACAAAGAAAAATAGGCAACAACTTCAAGCAAATTCAGGGTGAAATTG